>JBBPBX010003552.1:63429-75357 GCA_038048925.1 Garcialebias charrua
AAAGTACAACACTGCTCATGAATAACACAGGTGAATGCGTTGATTATATTTGTATTAGAACAAAATAAAAGAATAGAAATAGTCTCTTTGTGAATGAATATGTTGTTTGATTCAAAATAAAAAGACTAGATGTCTGTTTACTGAGAGGTCAGTAAAGGTTATCACTGGAACAGTTAAAAAAAGACGAAGGTGCAATCTTGTATCATAGGGAACCTCGTCATGTCCACTACATCTCCCCCCTTTTGGAAGTCATCGCCCGTCCTTGGGGATGAGGTCCAACACGAAAGGATACCTTGAACTGTCTCTGATCTTGAAGTAATCCAGCAAGTGGAAAAAGAAAAATCAAAATTATAATCCCATAAAGTTTTTGGAACCTCCATACTGTTCGTAGGTAATCCCATTGCGGTAAGCTTTTAATCTTTTGGAAAACAAAGTCTTATAATCCACAGCGGTAATTCCACAGCAGTAATTCCACAACGATTAGTTTTGTTGATTGATCAGCAACAATTGTTTGTTAGCATGTAGAGGGGATCCCTCGATTGACGCAGAGGAGGCGACCCTTGGATGAAGGTTGAAGACCAAACGTTGGAGCTGCAGGTCCCCACATCGAAGGTTGTTGGCTGGTTGGTTTCCAGTCAGTGCCACTCTGGTTCTATGTGTCATGCAATTATGTGGTTTTAGGTGGGCTTATGATTGGGATTTTACATTAAAGCTGCAGTATGTAGCTTTTTTTATGAACATATTTCTTCACTCTGTCACTACCTCCTGACAGACTGATGTTAGCCAGGTAATCTCTGAAAAAAAATTAAAAAAAAATATTGTCCCCTTGCTTCTCCAGGTGGTAAATAAGCATTTCTAAAAAGAAAAGGTGACCCGCCATTTTCCAGCCAATAAAAACAGAGTTTGTAACCAGCCAATAAAAACAGAGCTTGAATTTGAATCAGCCAATAAAAACAGAGCTTGAATTTGAAATTCAACAGACCACAAGGGGGCAGAGCCACATATGGCTCTGAGGGGGAGGGATCAGAATGCTTTGCCTGTTGAAAATATTTCTAACTGCTGCAGTTCTACAGAAACTGCATACTGAACCTTTAAGCCTTACTTATATGCACCTAGTATGTAAACTATCATGATTTAGATCAGCTATAATTACCAATTAAGGGGTGGATCATTGCTGTAAAAATCAGATATAGGGGTCTATACCTATAAAGTTTTTGGAGGGCTTCTGTAATGAAGGCCTCTTCTTCCAAACTATTCCTCCATTCATTACTTAGTTTAGGTTAAACTAAAATAGAAAAAGAAAATATAGTTTGGTCTAAATGTCTGTTGTCCTTTAGACTAACGACGTAGGTTTATGGTTTTCCTATAAATTTTGGAGTCTATGGCGAGACTCATTAAAAATGAATAGATAATCTAGAATAATCGATCGAATCGGTTCAATTTAGAAATTGTGAGACCAGTGTAGTTTATGGTACCTTGAGTAGCTTTAAACTACATTGACTCTTCAACGATTGAGATTTAACAAAACGAACTGCATGTTGGCATAGTTAAATCCATATTATGCATTAACCAATGTTAATACAAAACCTTTTTTGGCTGGGAGTGTTCAGAACCAAAACAATATCTCAAATAATGTCAACAGTAATGACTAAACAACAAGGAAACAACGTTTCACTGCTTCGACACACTCTTGTCGTCAGTTTCCAAAATGCAACACACAATAAAAACAGGTCTCAACTTTATAACCAATGTCAAATTAAATCCCGTAGATTTAAACGGTTGTTAAGGTTAGATTTTTGTTGTGGGTTTTAGACTTAGCGATTCTAAGTTCAAGTTAGACAATGTGACTTATAGGGTGGAAAATACGGTAGTTCAAAGCTGATTAGTTTATTTACTAACTTGTGTTTGGACGACCTTATTTCCCATGAAGTCTGTGAGTTTGTGAGATCTTTGTCTTTTGTGGAGTCATTGAACGCCTTGTAAGGTTTGATCTGATTTCGATGTACCCATTTAACAATTGGCTCTTTGCGGCCTTTGCTGATTTTTATTCCGTAGACAATTGAGGACACTTTGTCTTTGTCTTGGGCATGACCTAACATCACCCCCCTGTGGTCATGGGGGACCACGCACACAGGTGAGGACGTCCGTCCATGGGCACAAGTTAGGATGCCATTGTCTATTAAGCTGTTCGCGCAGCTGAGAGTAGACTGTACACATGGATCTTTTAGGCTTCGGCCAACGTATCTTCTTATGTTTACCTCTTTCTGTGTAATTCAGGCGTGTCTCAAACGTCAGCGCAGTCGCAGGTGTATCTGATTTGTCAGTCTGCGATGGGTCACTGTCGTTGTAGTGTGAGTTTGCCCCCCTTGTCTGATGAGGGGTCCTCGAAATCTGTAACAATGATGTCCAAGTGACTGTCAGCGTCTGGTTGACTGTCTTTTCCTGGACTCAAATGCTTTTGAACCAAGGTTTCCTCGAAAGCTTGGCTAATTGCCGATTTCTCTGTCCAAGGGGACAGTACAGCGTCTTCGGTGTGGAATCCTTGGATCTCTACACCTTTTACTACCTGTGGTAGGTAGTGATCAGTGAGTGCTGATTGCTTCAGCTCGCAAAGGAGGTTCTCATGTTGGGCCAGAGTTGGGCCCAACTGTTGCGTCTCATCTGCCTCACCTGTTTTTGAAAGTTCACTTACCGGGCTCTTGTCCTCGGATGAGGGGTCCCTTGTGTCCTCTGCGGTACCTGCGGTTAGGCAGTCTGTATCACAACTATGAGGCACTTTTATTGGCAGGAGTTTTCTCACTGTTGCCCACATTGTCTGTTCACCATAATCTATAATCGCGTCGAAGCGGTTTATAAAATCTTGGCCAACCAAAAATGGGAATGAGTCATGTGTAGACACAAATACCGGGTGGCATAGTGTCATTTCGCCAATCTCCATGTGAACCATAGCTATAGCTGTCAGGGTTGTTCTCGTCTCTGCGAGGCCCTGCAGTTCAATAGCACATTTCTCGAAGGGTATTTGCCTGTCAACACCGTTAGCGGCGGTCCTTAGCTCCTCAAACAGTTTGGCTGACATAATAGTTATGTCTGCCGTCCAGGAGTGCTTCCTGCGTGAGGACCCTTTCCAGTGTGATTGGCAGGTAAGCTTTCATAGCCTCCCCCCTTTTTACAAAGTCACACAGAAACCTTACCGGTTTCGGCCAACGTTTCTGTATACGTTTACCTCTGACTATGTAATCTTGTTTTTTTTTCATTCATTCAACCTTTATTTATACAGGCTAGCCTCGTTGAGTCACGGGGACTCATTTACAAGAGGGACCTGTCTCACTCACACCAAACAACCATCCACTCTCACACTCACACCTAGGGTCAATTTAGAGTCACCAATCAGCCTAACAAGCATGTTTTTTGGTCTGTGGGAGGAAACCGGAGTACCCGGAGGAAACCCACGCATGCACGGGGAGAACATGCAAACTCCACCCAGAAAGGCCCCGGACCGGGATTTGAACCGGCAACCTTCTCGCTGAGAGGCAGCAGCTCTACCAGTTGTGCCAACGTGCTGCCCACGTGCTGAACCGTCAGTGCAGTCGCCAACGTGTCTGAGTTTTCAGTGTGTGGCGGGTCACTGTCGTTGATGTTTGAGTTCCCCCCCCTCCCTTGTTTGATGAGGGGCTGTCGGAGTCTGTAACAACGACGTCTTGGTGACTGTCGGCGTCAGTGGTAACGTTGTCTTGTGAGTCCTTTGACTCATTTTCAATGATAGTGGTACACATCGCTCCAGGTTGGTTATCCTTGTTTGTATTTTAAAAAATTTCTATCAAACGACGTAGTATGTCTGAATCTTCAGTATTCAGGGGTTTAGGGCCTTTCTTTTGGAACTTTTGTGATTTTCTGCTTGTCTCGGACTGTTCAGTTCGAGGGGCAGGAGGGGCTTGTCCTTGACTTGGGGGTTCCTATTGGGACCACCCTTTGTTATATGGTCTACTTTTGTATCCATCTTTCTTATCCTTTGGACATGCGCCCCCCTTTTGATATTGTTGTTCGACCTCTGGGTCTCGTTTGAACCACTTTGGGTCATTGTTCCAGCGGGTACCTTCACTACGTGGTCTGTTAGGTTGAAAATTCTGTTTTTTCTCACCTTTTGTAGGATAGGGAGTCGATTTATCCGCGTCCCTTCCAGCTCCAGTGAGTTGGATTTGACCATTTCACCCGGACACACCTCAAAGGGTGTTTTGTTTTGTGTGCGACCTGTAAAAACATCTATCGCGCACTCTTTTATTTATTCGATGGACCTCCTTTTGTAGTTTGCGCTGATATGTACTGTTTGTTTTATGTCAGGGTAGAGATTTTTGCTGAAGATATTTAAAACCTTCCTCTTCCTCCATGCCTGGTTCGCTTCTGTCACCAAAAAAGGCACGAAATATTCGGTCATAATATAACCGTGGATGCTCATTTCTATCTTGCTTGATGTCTGCCGCAGCTGGGATGCCACCGGGCCCAGTGCAAGGAGTGAACTGTTTCACCAGTTTAGCGCACAAAAGACTGTAGTCTTTCTTCAGAGCCACCTGGGACTCAATTTTATGATACACCTTAGACATTCACTTATAACATCCTCACGACTTTCACATATAGGAACTTGGGGAGGGCACTATGGCTATGGGTGGCGGGATGTCACTACTCTCGTATCCTGAGCATGTGCTCACTTCCAATGATACATTTAGACAGTAAGGGTTTGGATTAGAGTTGGGGTGGAGGGGAAACTGGGAACATGCCAGCCTCTGCTCCTCCTTCTTTCCTTTTTTTTAATAGCACTTTACAACAACACACATCAACAGCACATCTGGGCACGGGGGTGTGTGTGTCGGGGTCTTATGTTTTTTTCTTCCTATTTGCTACCCCCTGGTTCCCTGGCTGCCATTCCGGGGGTGGGGTCCAGTAGAAGGACGGGCCGTCGGGTGTTATCCTGGACTATGGGGGGTTCGGGGCCTGGGGGTTTGCCGTGGCGGGACTGGCACTGCACTCTCCCTTGGGCTGTTTGGACTCGGGTTTCCTGTCCAGTCGGCTGGGCCCGAGTTGGGCCGGATCTTGGACATCGGCTCCTCTCCGCCCCAGAATGAATGGGTCTACCTCCTGGGTTTGGGAGTGGGCTGCCCCATGTAAGGGGTAGGTACATGTCTTGGACCTGGTGTGTATAGAGTGCGTATCAGGAATATGAAAGGAATGTGGCGTTATTGTATGTCTTTGAGTGAGTGCTGGTGAAGATGAGGGTGGGTCTGTATATGTGTATGAATGATTATTTGTCAGGCCAAGACTTAGACTGCCTCCTTTTTGATACAGCTGGGGCTGCTTGGTGTAGCGCCCCTGCCACGCGGCCCCCTAGTAGGGTGTGCCTTTTCCTGCCGGCGCGCTTGGGTTCCTCTGTGTCAGTGGTGGGGTGCTTGGGCATGTGTCGGCTCGGCCTGGTGGCTACCTGGTGGGGCTCGGGTCCTCTGGTCCTGTTGAGCCTGGGCCTAGGGGGTGTGCGTCCTCGTTGCCCAGGCCTTGGTGCCTAGTCCTGGGGCTATGTCGGTACAGCGGGTTCTGGCAGGGGCCTGTGAGTATGTCACTATTGGTCCCGGGGGGTCAGTGTATGTAGTCCCTGGTGGGGCTCGTCCGGTTCTCCCATGTGGTTGGACCTGGGGAGAGGGCGTGTGGTTCATCCTGTCTGGGTGGCTCTGGGGGCTCTGTGCTCGGGGTCCCTCTTAGAATAGAATAGAATAGAATAGAATATGTCTTTATTGACATTGTCATTGCACCGGGGCACAAAACAACATAATTGATTATGCACATCCGTCTTAAGATAGGGCGAGTGCACGAAGCCGCAGCAGTAATTAAACCGCACCGCCACAATCTTAGATATGAAAAAAGGGGGAGATACATGAGGATAAATTGTGGTATTACAAAAAATATATTTCGCATCTTGCCTGTTAAGACACCATATGAGAAATCAAAAAACTCTACCAGAAAGCATATTTAGGACAAATCACATATTCATATTGAGGTCGAGGCAGTGAGATTTCTGTCCATGAGCCATTTTCAGATAGCAAACAGTTCTGCAGATGTACCCAGCCGGCCTCCGATAACGCTCACAGAAAAGTTCTCCGGGGGAGGGGGGGTAGCGATAGTTAGTTAGCAGCTGGTGTCCTCAGTAAACACATCTTAGGAGAGATTTTATATCCAGCCTTTCCAAGGCTGTTTTGGGAAGTCAGATAGGGATAACATAAATATTTTTCACTTTAGGCACATAGTGTAATTTCTGTAGCCTTGAGTCCTGTGAGTCTGATTCAAATATGATCCAATTCGGGAACTTTTTCACTGATCCAAGCTATGACCCCTCAGATGTTGACCAGCATCCAGAGTCCCAAGCCATGCGGGTGGTCTGCGATCCTCAGAGATCGTGTCCACCTTCTGGATTAGCTCGTAAAACAGCTCATTCTTGGAGGTCACAGCGCGAATAAGACTCGGGTGCTCCGACATGACATTAAGTCCTACTGAAGTCTCCCTCATTTTCCAATAGGCCAGTGCTCCACAAATGCCATAAAGCAAAGCGCCTACCATCAGAAATCCAATTTATCCAAATTATTCATGTCCTCCACAGAGCACTGAGAGACGCGTCACCATCTGTCCACTCCAGGATTCCATGACGTATCCTCACGGTCAGTCTGCGGGGGATGGGCCGGCTCCCCCGTGCCTTGCCTTTTTGTGGAAAAAAAAATCTTGTAAATAGAATTGATTGCCCATACAACCCAATCCATCTCAATTTGCGTTCGAGGTGCTTTCCTGAGGAGCTGCAGACAAGACAAGAAGCCGCGCAGGGTGGGGGAAGGTCGGGTAGGGAAGGAGCGAAAAGAAAAAGCTGCTGCCTCTTCCAGTGCCGGAAATAGTCTTGGGGTCTTGGGCTCTGGTCCCCCCTTTGTCTGCCTCGAGTCTTGGGGATCGGATCTCTGATGCTTTGCAGTCACTATTGAATGTTCTATTAGTTCACAACCACACACAAATACAGGTAGTCCCCGATTTACGAGCACTCTGATCTGCGAGGTTCCAGACTTACGAGCTGCACATTTTTGGAAAAAACGAAAAAAATACTGAGTTTTCATGTGTTTTTTCACTTCAGTTAGCTAGTTAAGCATATAAACACACGTTTCCGATCATTTTTATGCACTCAAAAGTAGTTTTTAGATGAAAATAGAGTGTTTTTAGGTGCGCTAGCGAAAACCGTTCCAATTTACGAGCGGATTTCCGGATTTACGAGCGAAATGGCGGCCGTTCCAAATTACGAGATTTCCGGTTTACGAGCGCCTCGTTGTAACGGATCTCGCTCGTAAATCGGGGACTACCTGTAGATGCAAGTGTAATAATATAGAAGAAGAGGTCAGTTTGCTGACTTACTTATATTTTAGATATAAATTGAGCTGAGTTTGACTGACACAAATTATCATCATAATTCGCGGGTTCTCATCTTTTTTAGATTAATATTCAATAAATCTGTGACTCAGTGATATGTAACTTGACAGGAAACGTTATTATGTTTGACCTATCAAAGGTAGAATCATTTAATACCAAATCATTAAATTACATCAAAACATATTTACATAGATTGTGTCCCTGGGCAAGACACTTAACCCCGAGTTGCTCCCGGTAGGTCTGGATGGCGCCTTGCAAGGCAGGCTACCACTACCGGTGTATGAATGTCTGAATGAATGGGTGGATGGTTGGTATTGTAAAGCGCTTTGGGGCTCCTCACAGGGGGCTGGAAAGTGCTATATAAATAAGCTCCATTTACCATTTACCATTTAGATTGATTGATCAGGTTTCCTATAACTAACTTTCAGCAGATTTAAACATTAAAACAACAGACAAGTCATAGCTGGCATATTTACTTATTCTGCTGACACATTCAACTTAAGTTGTTACTTTTAGAAATAAAGTCAAGAGGAGAATGAAGGAAAGGGATGAAAGGAGTTAGAGTGGTGTGTTTTTAACCAGGAAGCATGGCAGCTCTCCGGACGATCTCCGCTACACGTTGGTACGACTTGGCAAAGCATCTGACGACTTTGTTACCTCGTGAAGATGGTCAATCTCCCGCGGTCCAGTTGGTCAATCTGTTTACCATTCTTCAGCGTCTCCAGACGTGTGCATCATCTCGGACCGTAGTAACGGCACATCCTGGTTGGCTTTTCAGAATAAAAGTGTTCTTGGATAGAACACATTGTATTCTGAGCTTAGAAGCTCAAAATCGGTTCCACGGCTAGCTTGCTGTTAAACCTTGCTGAGAAACGCGGCCCCTTTGACTCATGGTCGGACGTTATCAGCTCCAAAAAGAGAAAGTTCATAGTTGACTCACTCCAGACTCTATTTGACTCTGACAAGCCGACAGGAAGTGTCAACTTAAGAAGGGGTGTGACCCAGTCAAATCCTTCCTGCTCATTGGTTGTTTACCAGAGAACGGGAGTGACTTTGCAAGTCAGCGAGTTGAAATCTGAAGGTTGGACAGGACAGGAGAGAATAATAGTACGTCAGAAGACTTGCAGGTGTGAACAAAACAGAGAATCTGTTTTGAGAACAGATGAGTTTGTTTTTAGAAAGGACAGGAGACAGAACAAGGACTTATGTCTACGACTTTTCACTCTGTTCTTAAACATTTTATATACTGTTCATATGAAGAAGTGATCAACATTCTAACAGCATAAACCATGATCAATACAGTATATTGAAGTTATTGTGTTGATTAATTCTGAATTAACACAAATTAAACAAAGTCTCTTCTGATTTGTGTCTCTTAATTCAACTAAACTGGAATAAAACAGTCATGTTGTCCTTCACTGTAGGTTTTCAGAGAAAAGGAGATTCACTTGAGAGCTTCAGTGAAAACGTGAAATCAGGGGGTTTTCACCGACAGTTCAGAGACATGGTCTGTTCTACTACACAGGGATGCACATGCAAGTATCGTATGTAGATATGTAGATGTGCATGTGACTACAAATGCATGTATATATATATGTTTGTTTATGGGTATGGGCAGTGGTGGAGAAACTACTCAAACACTCTACTTAAAGGTGCTATGTGTAACTTTCTGTAGAGTGCAAAAGTTAGAAAAATTTTCAACAGGCAAAGCATTCTGATCCCTCCCCCTCAGAGCCATATATGGCTCTGCTCCCCCTGGCCCTGCTGAAATTCAAATTCAAGCTCTGTTTTTATTGGCTGATTCAAATTCAAGCTCTGTTTTTATTGGCTGGTTACAAACTCTGTTTTTATTGGCTGGAAAATGGCGGGTCACTTTTTCTTTTTAGAAATGCTTATTTACCACCTGGAGAAGCAAGGGGACAATATTTTTTATTTATTTTTTTTCAGAGATTACCTGGCTAACATCAGTCTGTCAGGAGATGTGGCAGAGTGAAGAAATATGTTTATAAAAAATGTTACATACTGAAGCTTTAAGTAAAAGTACAAATAAACAGACAAAAATGTACTCTAGTAAAAGTAGAAGTACCATATTAATGTTTTTACTTAAGTAAAAGTAAATAAGTACCGGTACTTGCTTTTAAAATACTTAAAGTATTAAAGTAAAAGTACTTGCTGAATGTATTACCTAATGCAATGGTCTACAGTATCATTAAGTGTGCCTACTGTATATTTTCTACATTAATAGTGATGAGCCACAATGCTGCAGTTAATACATGTTTTTATTGTGTTTACTCTGTGACACAGTTCACACTTGGACTTGTGATTCTGTGCGTCAGAGTTTCAGAGATGACATGCAGAGTTAAATGTCATTAAGACGAAAGAGGAATGATTACTGTATACCTTTGAAAGTTTTGATTTAATACAAAGTAAAACCAATGTGTCATTTTAACTGCATTTAAGTAAAAGTTGTCTGCCTGAAAAAAGGAGCATTAGACCTAAAAGGAATATCTGATCATTTCAACTCCAGTTTGTCACCAACGCTAGTTAAAATACTGTCTAGTCAACCTTGTTATGGGTCAATAGTGAACAATATTTTAACTCCCTGACACCATTTTCAAAACTTGGATCTAAGTGTTGCGACATTTCTAGACATCTCTCGTCTCCTAACATCATGAAGTGACACATTTTAATATTGCAGCAAGAATTTCTTGTTCAAGTTCAGAAGAAGTTGGTTTTCAACGTTTTTTTTAGTCTTGTCTGCCTCTTTTGGGAGATAAAATCTGTCCTGCTGTACTGAACAGTCTTTCAATAGTCTTTCAATAATATTTCAATAGTATTTCAATATTTCAATAGTCTTTCAATAATATTTCAATAGTATTTCAATATTTCAATAGTCTTTCAATAAGGCCATGGGTGTTGTGTATCTACTGGCTGACGCTCCATGGTGGAATCCATTTTGGGTGTGTTAGTGGTGCTGTGGGTGCATCCAGCTCAATGACATATATACTAGAATATACATCATTGGTCCAGCTCTTCTTGAAGGCAGGTCTAATGTTACCTGTCCACTTTGAAGTGATTCAATGAACCAACTCCTCTCTCAACATCTGTTACTTTCAAACTAACGAACAAATCAAAAAACTGCAACATGAATGTAACTTGTAACTCAACCCATTATAGAAATGTAGTGTAGTAGAAAGTACAGATACTTCATGTAAAATGTAGTGGAGTAAAAGTAAAAGTATCCACATTTAATTCTACTTAAGTAAAGTACAGATACATGAAAAATGTACTTAAGTACAGTAACAAAGTATTTGTACTTAGTTACATCCCACCACTGGGTATGGGTATATATATATATTTATGTAGAACTACTGCAAAGCCATGAATATTCTAAGTCTTTTATACATATGTCCTTTGTTGTTGTGTTCTGTCATGTTCTTTGCAGGTTTACAGACGGTGGTCGGGTGTGTTTGCCTTGTGCTTTCTGTGTATTTGTTATGGTACATCCAGACCGAGCACCTTTTCAACGGCCAAAAAGCTCGTCACGCACGCAAGTGGACGCACTGGACCCAGACCGTGTCCAGACCGGTACGAGAAGCTGCGGCGGCGGTGGCGACGGGGGGGAGGAGCTAGCAGAGCTTAACTTGCTAAACGTGAAAAGTTCACAATTCAAAACTTACCCTCTATCCCGACTTCCTCACTGGCACTCCGCCAGGCAAGGTCCTACCACGTCACATAGCTGACTCCCCTCTCTCTCCTCCCCGACTCTCCCTGATTGGTTGACAAAGAGTTGAACGGCAAAATCTTCAGCATGTTGGAGGCGTGCTCTGGAGGCTGCCACGGGCTCACGTGCACGGAAAACGCTCTCCAACACGCTCAACACGCACGTGACACTCGACACCAAGACGCGCCTGGAGGCGCGTCCCCCATTGACTTTGCATGTAAACCGGACGCTCCTGCAGTTGAAAACGCATTCGGTCTGGAGTCACCATTATGTTTTGTGGTCTTACTTTCCATCTTTCCTTCCTTTCCTTCTATCCTAAAAGTAATAATAATAATAATAATAATAATAATAATAATTATTATTATTATTATTATTATTATTATTTTTTCTTCTTTCGGCTTTTCCCTGCGTTAGGGGTCACCACAGCGATCTAGTCGCACGAAGATTTGGCAGTTGTTTTTACGCCGGATGCCCTTCCTGACACAACCACAGACCACCGAGCAACCACAGCCCTCTGTGTGGAGCAGAGAGCTGATATCTAGGGTTCCCGGGGGAGCAGATGGTGTGGGTTAAGGGCCTTGCTCAAGGGCCCAGAGTGGGGCAGATGAGGGTGGAGACAGGTGTGACCGCTTCACTTATCCCACCCACATCTTTGATGTTGTCGGTACCGGGGCTTGAACCGGCGACCTTCCGATCACAAGCGCACCTTCTTAACCTCTGCGCCACCACTCCCACCATATATATAATAATAATAATAATAA
>JBBPBX010003553.1:10991-24428 GCA_038048925.1 Garcialebias charrua
ATATATATATATATTATATATATATATATACATACATACATACATACATACATACATACACACAGGTATTCCCCGTCTTACGAGCGCTCTTACATACGAGGTTCCGGACTTACGAGCTGGCGAACAAGCAGTAAATTTGTAAAAAATACAGCACTTTTTTGTGTTTTTAGATGAAAGTGTGTTAGCTAACCGTTTGGAAACACGTTTCTGAGCATGTTTATGAAGTAGTATGAATGTTTTTGATGAAAAACGAGTGTTCGTAGTAGCGCTAGCATAAATGTTCCAACTTACGAGCGAAAATCCGGACTTACGAGAACACGTGTTTCATGTTCCGACGTACGAGATTTCGCCTTACGAGATACTCGGAGGAACGGAACTCGCTCGTAAGTCGGGGACCACCTATATATATATATATATATATATATATATATATATATATATATATATATATATATATATATATATATATACAGGAAACCCTCGAGTTACGTCAGGGATTGGGACCTACGGGTGTGACTTAGGTCGATGTTGTCGTACCTCGCGGACCAAAAACACGTGCCTGTCGTAGGTCCGCGTTTCTGACATAGGTCGCGGCTATACCGCTAACGGAGCGCCGCACACATATTTAACGGCATGAGACTGAACAAGCAGACATACTAGGCCATAAACATGCACAGAACTTTACATGTACAGTAAATGAATACTGTACAATAAATAAAAAATATAATTTCTTACTTTGAGCTGGTCAAAGCCTGCCTTCGTCTTTTAGTATTAGCTCTTGCACCCGTCCGAGCTCCCCCAGCTTCCTTACGCTCCACACGCACACACGTGGTCAAAACTGTTTAAAAGAAGGACTGTTAGCTTCTTAACTTCATACATTTGGAGCCAGAAAAAAAAAACTTACTGAAAGCCGTTTCTCCGCGATGTTCCTCCATCCAAAACAAGCTGCTCGGCGTTAGCTACGGTTAGGCCCCGCCATTAGCAGCATGTCAGTTCATTCAAAAAGGCTGTCGGCTTTGTATCTCCGCGTTAGCTCGGTGTCCCCCGACATCTTCGGCGAGCTCCCAGCCGCAGATGGCCCCTCCGCGGCATGTCGGCTCAGTGTCTTCGCCTGTGTTAGCTGCTCTGTTTAGCTGCTGTCGTTAGCATGTCGGGCGGCGTTGTGGGAGCGATCGCGGGGCGATCCGCGGCTGCTCCTCCGGGCCTGAGATGTCCACAGAGTTGACCGAGTGTTTCCAGCTAATTTATCCGTATGAGGCAACCCTGATCGGACACACGGTCCTCTAGAGCCAGCTGACAGGAGCCTCTATGGTGGAGCTCCATTGACCGCAATTGTAAAATGGCAACCGGAAACGACCGGAAGTTGCGTAAATACGATAAAATTGTAATAAAAACATAATACAGCAAACCCCCTACTTACGACTCCATCGACCTACGAACAACGGGACCTACGAACGTATCATATTTAATAAAAATATGAAATTACTGTATTAAAAAAAAAAAAATTGTGTTTAAATGTTCTTAATTTCATGTGTACATCACTTTGTTGCAGCTGTGGTTGTTTTAAAGGCTTTATAAATAATAATTATGATAAAAAGATCATTTCTGATCATTTTTGAGCAATCTTGGGCAGCAGGAAGTAGGTCTTCAGTTTACACGGTCACAAATTAATGTAGAACACCGGACGCCATTTTAGGTTCAGTCACTGGGGTCTCCGGTCACAAATTAATGTAGAACACCGGACGCCATTTTAGGTTAGCTGCCCGGGAGCCGGCCGAAGACTGGTGACCAGGATGGCTTCATATGGATTAATTACGAGCTGGAAACGTCTCTGTGAACTTTGTGGATGTCTCAGGCAGCAGCGGATTTATCGCTGATCGTGCCAGGCCGCCGCGAACACCTCCGGCCGGCCTGGCTACACCTCCGGCCTGGCTAGCTCCAGAAGCTAACACGGGAGCTAACACGGGAGCCGGCCTTTTGAACACTTGTGACCAGGATCGCATCATATGGATTAATTACTAGCTGGAATCGCTCTGTGAGCTCTGTGGACGTCTCAGGCTGGAGCAGGAGCTGCAGATTGATCGCGCCGCCGCTCCAACACCAGCTCATGGCTTGGCTAGCAGAAGCTAGCCAGCTAGCTAACACAGGTCTCGAGCAGCTGCGGTGGTTCACTCGCCGGCCGCCGCGCTGCTCGGCCCGACAACAATCAACGCATGGCAACCTAAGATGTCGGCTTTGACCATCTCAAAGTAAGAAAATATATTTTTATTTATTCTGTAAATGTGAATAGCAATGTTTAACATTACAGTACACTACTGTACATGCTTAAATGTGTGCGCGCGCTCCGTTAGCATGATAATTTAAAAAATATAATATAATTTCACCCCCTAGCTACGGCAGAATCGAGCTGCGAACCGTTCTTAGGTCCCTAACTCGTTCGTACCTCGGGGGTCACCTGTATTAATAATTATACTTTATTTATAAAGCCATTTAAAACAACCACAGCTGCAACAAAGTGCTGTACACATGAAATTAATAACATTTAAACACAACAAAAAAAAAAGTTATTTTTTTTATCATATTTTTATTAAATATGATAAAATCGTAAGTCTGAGTTGCCGTATCGCGGGTGTTGTATACCTCGAGGGTTTCCTATATATATATATATATATATATATATATATATATATATATATATATATATATATATATATATATATATATATATATATATATATATATTAGGCATGTAACGGTTGTAGTTGGTGTACCGAACCGAAAAGGTACGGAGGTGGACCGAACCGAACGTGCTGTACCGAAACGGTTATTTTTTCACTCATTGAATGTTAATATGTGCGCCGCGGAACAAAATTTCCTGGGCGCGTTTCAGCACGGAGCTATTATCTCGCAGCACGCGCAGCATTAGCCGTTAGCTTCTCGCTGCGGTTTCCTGTTTGTTAACGTTATGGTTTTCTTGTTAAAAGACGAGCGCACAAAGCTGTGTGTGTGGACGTTTTTTCATGAAGACTGGATCTGCAGCAGCAACACGTCTAACGTGAACGCGCTGGAAACTACGTCATCAGAACGTGAACGAGCTGTTACAAAGTACGCTAACCACACAGCTGCATTTAAACAACTTCTACAAAGTGCGCTAACAACACAGCTGCATTTAAACAACTTCATCAGGTAATTTAGATGGGTCCAGATCAATAACACAAACTGTATGAGTTTTTAAAGCTCTGAATCTAAGTCTGAAAGTTTTTAATGCACAGTTGATCCTTGCTATGAGACATCCATCACGTCAACACTTAAGTCAAAAAGTTCAGCTCTTTATGAAAAAACTAAAACTGATGGTCAACAAGTCCTGGAGCTGATTTAAACCCTGCCCTGATGATGAGTGAGATATTCAACCGTTCAAGAGGTATTGTTATTTTATTATAATTATTATTTATAATTTATTATTATTTAAAATTATAATCTTATTAACTTATTTTTTTACCTCTGTGTTTTATTTCCAGTATTTCCAGTTACAGAGGTAGCTGCTCTCCTTCCACTTCAGGGAAATCCACCAGAGATCACCTGCTGCAGCTAAGAAGTGTGTGATGACTGAATTGAACTCTGGAACTGTTCCAGGACCAGTCCCACCAAGAAGAGGTTGTGAGTAATGAGGACAAATACAGCCACACTGGTGCTACTGGACAAAAACTTTATTAGTTAAGATTGTAAACAGTCTGTTGCTGCTTATTGTTCTGGTTCTGACTGTTATTGTATTCATTAAGATTTTTATTATTTTTAATATAATTTATTTATTGTAGAGTGCTGTTTATTTAAAATATCATCCAAATGGGTCACTTTTATTTATTACTACAATACAATACAAACATATTTTTGGCATATTTTCAAAATAAACATTTTGTAAGTCTTTACTTTGTCTTTTTTTTTGTACCGAAAATAAACCGAAAATAAACCGAACCGAGCCCTCCTTGTAATTGAACCGAACCGAAATGTGATTTTAGCGTACCGTTACACCCCTAGTATATATATATATGTATATATGTATAAAATAACAAATCACAGCTAAAATATTTTTTAATGAATCATGCAGCATCAAAGGTATGATAATATACAAACATTAATGCCCAGCTTGTTTGCTTGAGGGGGATAGAAGTTGGTTTCAACTTCCTGGGACTTGTTCAGTAATTCCTTCTAGCCTTGTACCAACATTTCTCAAAATGCATGATTAAACATTGGTTTTCCTATTTATTTTTAAGTTGTTCCATTTTTGCATAAGCACATGAAGGGTCGGACGGACCTCTTCTTGCCGTGTTTGCGCGCATGTAACATGTGCGGTGCGAAGGCGCCTCCTGACTGAATCCAGCACCCTTCCTGACGGAAGCTGCTGCAGCTCAGGCACACTCCTCTCTCCGCGCAGCTGTGTGATAACTTCCCTCATCTCCTCCTGAAATATTTGGACCTGCAGCTCCACAAAACTGCAAGAATCGAGACTGGATCACCGTTCGGGGGGGTTGTGCGTTACGCACGAGCGGAGCCTCCAGCTGTGCGTCATGAAGGTAACATCTGGATCTGTGGTGATCACAGCGGGGATCTGCGGTCTGCTGAGCTTCGCCTTCTTGGCGACCTCCCTCGGAACCGATTACTGGTTCATCATAGAGACCAAGAACCTGAGCGACTTTGAGGACATGAGCTCCCACTCGGGGCTGTGGAGCATCAACGAAGGTACAAATTTAACCTGGTTCAGTCTTTTACAATAACATTTATTTCAAGTTGGCTTCTCTAAATGTTTGTTGTTCTGAGGGGAACTTTTCCGCTTCTGTCCGTTTTGTTGCGTCCAGGAGGGAAGGCGCACACGGACTCCATCGACTCCTTCGCTGCCGATTCCTCCAGATACTCGGATTCCGAGCTGCGCATGCTCAGTGAGTCTCGTCTTCCAGCTTTGCTCGTTCTTGATTGTTCTCCTCAGGAGTGCACTGACTGATGCTCCATGCGTTTCCACCTCAGACATGCACGGAGCCATAGTGGTTCTGCTCCCCCTCAGCCTGGTCCTGCTGCTCTTTGGTGGGATCTGTGGACTGGTCAGCTCCCTGGCCAGAAGCCCGGTCCTCCTCACCGCCACAGCCTCTTACTTCTTCATCTGCAGTAAGTTTCTGCTCTTGTGTCTGTTTATTTTTATTCATTCCTCCAATCCTCAAAGTGCACTGGTTAGCTCAAAGGATGGGAGCTGGGTCACCCACTCAGACCCCAATAAAACAAAAGTGATTAATTAGACCTTGCAGGTCTTGGAATGAATACCACCTTTCTCACCAAGGTTTTAGACTGTGATCTTATTTTGAGAAGTAGCATTAAGGAGTTGTAGCCATTTTGGTCAAACCTTAGAAAAAAACTGTGTGCAATTGTATGTGGTATAGTATAGCAGGGCGTCAAATTTGAGCTCATCTGTAAGTTACAGTTATGTGTTGGTTATGGTTAATTAACTGCAGTAGCCATCTTGCATTGGATGGACTTCAAAAGGCCATCAGGTGTAGAGGTGCATCCTGTGACTATTTCCTAAAAGTTTCATTAAAATCTGTGCAGTGGTTCATGAGATATTTTGCTAACAGACAGAGCTGACTCCAATAGTTAATGCAAAAATTTTAAGCAACAATCATGCACATGAATAAACTCATCTTTTCTCCCTGGCCTTTGACACCATCTGAGATGTTGACTTTTAATCATTTTAATTGCTTGTATTATCTAATTGTATGATTGCTCAACTTTTATTATGTGACTTTTAATCATTTTAATCATTTTAATTACCTGACTGTATGATTGTTTTGTTGTGTGTACCGCACTTTGGTCCTGTGGGTGTTTAAAGTGCTCTATAAATAAAGCTGGTATGGTATGGTATGGTATGGTATGGTATGGTATGGTATGGTATGGTATGGTATGGTATGGTATGGTAGAATAACTCAGTTGCAACCTCAAAATTGTTGCACAATATCTGTACATGGGTGATTTATAACAGAGTTCATGTTTTCTAATATTAGTCACATCTTCAAATGGATTGGCTCCAGAAGTTAATAAATCATAACAGTGCATCCGATGACCGTTTCCTGAATGATTCATTAAAATCTGTGGAGTGGTTCATTCATGAGATATTTTGCTAACAAACGCACACAGACAAAAGCATTATGTTACACCTTTTTGTCTTTCAGAAGCTTTCAATAAAAATAGTTGCAACAAAATTAAATCTAGGAGAAAGATTGAAACGTTACAGTACTGCTGTGAAGTTCCAGGAGAGACCGTGTTGACAGACTGAACACATCACGGCGAGCACGAGGAAAAAGCAGCGCAGCTCTGCTTTGCATCATTTGCTTCAGGCTCACAAAACACAGGAGCAGCTGAAATGGAAAAATACTTCATTTTCTGACACACGAGAGTAATTTAGAGTCGGTGTGCAGAGAGGGACAAAATAACCATCACTGTGGAGAACAAACAGACCACAGTTCTCCATTTTCCTTTGAACAAACAGAAAAAACAGTAAATAGTCTCGTTTGTGATATATGTTTCATATTTCAATTGTTTTGATGTAAAACAGATTTGGACCATTTTATAACACATACTTTATATTTTATGTGTGTGTGTGTGTTTGTGTTTATTTTAATATACGAATTTATGTTGGATGTTGAACTGTGTTAGCAAAATATCATGAACAGCTGGACATAATTCAATGAAACTGTCAGAGTATAATTATTGGATGTACATCTACAACTGATCAACTTTTAGAGTCATCCAAGATGGCTGCCACAACACAAAAACAGCCTGACTTACCGGTAGTCACTTTTACACATACAGTATAGAAGTAAAAGTTGGTGTGGTAGTAAGCTGAGAATAATCCTCAACACATGTGAAGAGTGCTACACGTTACACATCCCTAAACTATTGCATTAACTTTAAAACAATCGTGTTTGTTAGCAAAACATCAAGTACTACTGGATGGATTTTAATAAAGCTCAGAAAATAATTCTTGAATGCAAAACTGATTGATTGGTTGCTCTACTAACTGTGCCACCGTGCCGCTCTCTTTAATTTATGTTGTAAGAAACAAACATTTTTTGTATTATTCACTCTAATATGTCAAACTCGAGGGCCGGGGGCCAAATTCGGCCCTGCTTAACAGCTTATCTCGATCCCAAGACGATATTTTCAAAGGTAAATATTTTTGTTGCTTGACATTTCACTAAAAATACTGAGCATATTTTTATTTAGTGAAGATGTCTCAGCTGGCCAACTTTGAAGCCAGGAAAAAATGAGTTAGATTTTTCCATAATCTTTGATTTTGATGCGGAAAAGTCAAATGGGACCGAAAAAACTCTTGAGGAACCTGCAACCAAGAAAAAAAATCTGACTGGTGCTATGTATCGACTGAAATTGGCCCTTGTCTTGAAAAAAAATTATTAATTTTGCCTCACTTCAAAATTAAATTACAGAAATTACAAAATGAACATCCACGTTTGATGCATTTAAAAAACCAATTACTGTAACTGAAAAGCTGAAGACAGAAAATGAATAGAATTATGACCCTAAACACAATCCACTGCAGACAGTCTGAGGGCGGGTGTTTTAATGTACAGCAACTTTGAAAAGCCGTGTGTACAATTTTCATGCAAGCAAAACCCTTTCAAATGAATTATGGGTGAAAATCCCTCTGATGACACAAAAAAAAACTGAAGCATTTGCCAAATGGCATGTTGTTAAATACTGGTACTGAATGAGCAAAGTTGTTAGAATTGTATGTCTTTCATGTTTAACCCTAGCCTGGTTAAAACCAGACCCTTGTCCTTCACTTGGCTTCGTACTAGTACGAAGCCAAGTGAAGGACAAGGGTCTGGTTTTAACCAGGCTAGTTTAACCCTACAAATGGATGAGAAACAACATTTTACAGTACTTGCTTTAATTCACAGTGATACATTTTGACCTGTTGTGCATGCAAGCACTTTAATAGAAACTCTGTATTTTGATGACTAAGACTTCAGAGGTGTATTTAAAATACACCTCTGAAGTTTTAGTCATCAACATACAGTCACTTGAGTGTTTCAAATTAATGGTCTGTACCTATATAGTGCTGTTCCATCTAATCAAGATACTCAGTGCACTTTACAACACAATCTGCGCCCTCTTTTACCCACACATTCATTTCATTCAACCTTTATTTATACAGCTTATTCTCAATGAGCCTCGAGGACTCATTTACAAGAGAGACCTGTTTTAAACAAAGAACACAGATGAAGCACAGACAACAATAGACAGTCATATAAAAATCATATAAAATGAAAAGTAAATAGGATAAATTATACAAAAACTAAACAAAAAAAGCTACATTGTGTGCTGGGCAGTGCTAATCCAAAAATTAGTTCTGCTATTTCTAAAGCACTTATTGATTTATTTAGGTCCACAATTTCAAAAGCACTTATGTATTAGCAATGCTAGCGGACGCTAATGCTAACACGCTAACCGCCATTTTGAAGAGGGCAAATGCGAAATACTTTTTTTAATCCAGCAGATTTGACCATTTGAACCGGTTAAGCTCAGAAAAACCTTGTGCTATAAAGTCAGCTAAGAAATATATTTTTCTCAGCAAAGAAATAATTGTTTTTACCGTGTTTTCATGGAAAGTCCTTATCTTCTGTGGCCGTCGCGGCCGCCATTTTGAAGAGGGCAAATGGCAAAATACTTTTTAAAATCCAGACGCGTCGCGTAGGCCGCTGAGAAACATCCATAAGTTCACCCTCCATGTTAAAAACTCTTCGTCTGACTCTTCGAAAACAAGCAATAAGGCTGCAGAGTAACACACTGGCTGCTAACTGAGAGCGCTCGCTCTAGCAAAGAGACTGAGGGGACGCTTTTTTGTCACGGACCACATCCGGCGCTGACAGGATATGGTCTGTTAGCAGTCGTCCGGGCCCGTAAATAAGTTTTTTTCGTTTTTACTGATAGATAATTAGTTATTAACGGTACTGCATTTTAAATAAAAATAGCGCAAATCCGCTTATGAATTATAAAAGTTAGTCAAACCGCTGTAACGCTGATAAATTGTTTAGGTACACTATAAGCGGATTAGCGCATTAGCACTCCCAAGCGGTCTGACGCCCACCTTTGAAAGCGATGTAAAATACTAAAAACAGAAACATGCCTGCATTGGTTTTTGCCATGAACGTAGCAGTTGTTTAAAATCCCTTAAAGTGGTTAAAGTCAACAACTTCAGAGCTTTTTGCAAGATGTTCCAGGAAACGGGAGCGGAGTAAGAGAAGTCCTTTTTGCTTAATTCAGTCCTCACTGAGGGGACGCTGCAGGTAATGATGTCTTGAGAGTGCACGGTGTAGCTGCACTGGAGAAGTGACATGTAGGAAGAGATGCACCCGCTTTGGATGCTATCAACCATACATAGCGGTCAGATTGCCCATTATCATCCCCAAAAGTAGCGGTCAGATTTCCCCTCCTGTACCTCTTAGGAGGTTTAAAGGTACGTTGTCACCATTACAAGGGATGACATCAGGCGCCATCTTTAAATGGTAAATGGTAAATGGAGCTTATTTATATAGCGCCTTCCAGCCCCCTCTGAGGAGCCCCAAAGCGCTTTACAATACGAGCCATCTACCCATTCATACACACATTCATACACCGTTAGTGGTAGCCTGCCTTGTAGGGCGCTATCCAGGCCTACCGGGAGCAACTCGGGGTTAAGTGTCTTGCCCAGGGACACAACGACACATGGTGGCGGATGCGGGACTCGAACCTCTGACCTTCCGATTGGGGGTCGACTGCCATTACCACTGTGCCACGGCCGCCCCGTTTAGCTATGGTTAGGTTTAGAGTAAAGGGTCTTGGGTTAGGTTTAGGGTCAAAAGTCAAAGTCAACTTTATTGTCAGAACTGCAATATGTACAGGACATACACAGGACCGAAATTGCGTTTCTCTCAGTCCCTCGGTGCAACAGTAACCATCTAAACACTAAACACTAAAACATTTAATAAACATAAGCATAAAATAGTAAAAGTGTAACACTGTCCTGAGTTTTTTCATAATAGTATAAAAGTATGAAAATTTACACCAACACTGAAACACCAAACACCCAATGAACATAAGCATAAAATGAAATAATAAAAGTGTAATACTGTCCTGAGTTTTTGCATAGTAGTATAAAAAGTATAAAAGTATATCTATAAAATAAACTGAAGGTTCTAGCATTGACATTTGCAAAGAGTGGCACAGCAGCATATAAGTTAATGTACACAGTATATGTATGAGGTAGTTGATGTTGGTATATAGGCAAAGTGGCATATGAAGTAAGGCACATAAGGCACATTTGGCATCCTTAGATAAGGCTAGTCAGAGAATGCTGTATATGTATCTGCAGTAGTGTAGATAAAAGTAGTGTAAATGTAAACAGTAGTAATAAATGTAAAGCAGTAGTAATAAATGTAATAATAAATGTAAACAGTATTAATAAATGTAAACAGTGAATGTAAACAGTAGTATGACTATAGGCAGTAATGTAATACAAACATTAGTGCAAATATGAGAAGTAGTGCAAACTGAATGAGCACATGACCGAGAGTTTAGTGAATAACCCGTTTGATGACACAGAGTCCAGTGTTAAAAACTTTGTGTTGAGTGGTAATGTGTGAGAAAGTTTTTTGTGTTAAGGCAGTTCAAATGGGAGGGGAGGCAGAGCAGGCAGAGTGTTTAGCATCCTGACTGCCTGATGAACAGAGCTGTCTCTCAGTCTGCTGGTTCGAGCCTGGAGACTCCTCAGTCTCCTCCCTGATGGCAGCAGTCTGAAGCAGCTGTGTAGTGGGTGTGTGGGATCACCTGCCATGCAGTGGGCTTTCCGAGTGAGGCGTTTGCTGTGTAAGTCCTGCAGTGAGGGCAAGGAGGTGCCCACGATCTTCTCAGCTGCTCTCACGATGCGCTGGAGGCTCTTGCGGCATGATGCAGTGCATGCACCAAACCACACCGTGATGCAGCTGGTCAGGACACTTTCTATGGCACCCCTGTAGAAGGTGCACATGATGGGGGTTGAAGCTCCAGCCCTTTTCAGCTTGCGGAGAAAGTAGAGGCGCTGGTGAGCCTTCTTGGCCAGTGCTGCAGTGTTCCTGCTCCAGGACAGGTCCTTTGAGACGTGCACTCCCAGGAACTTGGTGCTGTCCACTCTCTCCACTGCGGTGCTGTTGATGGTCAGAGGGTCTTGGTTAGGTTTAGGCACAAGGGTAAGGGGGTTAGGTTTAGGGTTGGTCCTCTGGGTCAGGTTTAAGGTTAGGTTTAGGAAAACGGTTACATAAGCTGAAAAAAACAAAAACGCTACACTTCCGGGTTTATGGAAACATGCTGCCTACTCACAGCGATAATAACGCTGATAACGTTCTTTTAAACATACTAGGAGGTAGATTGGACAGTTTCGCCGATAATATATGGGGATTTTAACAGCTAATGACACCCATTGTATGGACTGACAACATCCGAACCCGCTGAGAGATGTATGAAGGCAGCAGACCAAGAAGTGATTTAAAGCTGAAAATGTACCATGATAGACAACGTCCAACATCTGCAGGGTGCTTGTAGGAGCATTCATGTAGATAATATCACCGTAATCAGTGGAGGGAAGGAAAGTCACAGTTACAAGGTGTTTCCTAGCATTCAGTGTTAGACATGATCTGTTTTTGAAAAAGAAACCCAGTTTAACTTTCAGTTTCTTTACCAAATTTTCAACATGAAGCTTGAAAGAGAGATATGCATCGACCAAGATACCCAAGTATTTATAAGAATTGACAAACTCAATAGGAACATTATTTGAAGATAAAATAGAAGGAAGTACTGCCAGTACCAACTTCCTTTTTGTAAACAACATCCCTTTGGTTTTATCAGCATTTAGAACAAAGTTTGAGACGGAACAAATCTGCCTGGATGATGCTGAATGCAGTCTGTAAAAGCTGGAAAACCATAGCAACTGTTCTAGCTCGACAATAAACAATTGTGTCGTCAGCATAGAAATGTAAGGATGCATCAAGAATGATCTGACCTATATTACATATGTTAATTGTGAAGAGGGTGGGTCCTAAGACTGAGCCTTGTTGTACACCCTTGTTCTTTGTTGTTGTTGGTTTTTCTTCTTTCAGCTGCTCCCTTCGTCAGGGGTCGCCACAGCAAACTAAGTCGCACAAAGACTTGGCAATTTTTTTTTACACCGGATGCCCTTCCTGATGCAACCACAGACCACCGAGCTACCACAGCTCTCTGTGTGGAGCAGAGAGCTGCTATCTAGGGTGCACTGGAGGAGCAGATGGTGGGGGCAAAGGGCCTTGCTCAAGGGCCCAGAGAGTGGGGCAAATGGTGGAGATGTGGGTGATTCACCTATCCCACCCACATTTTGATGTTGTCAGTACCGGGAGATGACACTGTGATCTTACGATCACAGGCCCACCTTCTCTAACCTCTGCGCCACCACTCCCAATGTTAACAGTTAGATAACGGGAAGAAGTGTGTTGAACACATTGCCTCCGATCTGAGAGATAATTAGTGAACCAACCAGTAGTGTGGTCTGAGAAATCAATTTCTGAGAGCTTATGACACAATATGTTATGATCCACAGTGTCAAAAATTTTATACAGGTCTAAATAAACCATACCATGCCATAGCACAGTGACAGTGCAAACCAAAGTGCTGTACAGGGATAGACAGACCAAGCACACAGCAACAAACTACATAACAGGAAACCAAATATAGAAACAAAAAGCAATAGTGGATAACAACAACAGCAACATGACCAACACAGTGTGATGCACACAGGCTCAGCACAGATCACACAGTGCAGAAAGCCAGGGAATAATGGTGTGTTTTTAAGCAAGATTCAAAAACTGTGAGGGAGGTGGACTGTCTGTTGAGCAGAGGTAACTCGTTCCAAAGTCTTCAGCCTGCTACAGAGAAGTCCCTGTCACCTCTGCGCTTGAGACGGGTTCCTGGAACTGTGGGGACTAACAGGTCAGCTGACCTGAGAGAAGGTGGTGGGACATATGGCTGCAGCAGATCAGTGAGATAGGAGGGGGCAGAGCTGTTCAGTGATTTATGTTTGATATACAAAAGCATTTTGAATTGGATTCGAAGGTGAACCAGAAGCCAGTGCAGGGAGACCAAAACAGGTCTAATGTGCTCTCGTTTGCATGTGCTAGTTAAAAATCGGGCTGCCGCGTTTTGGATCAGTTGAAGTCTAGCAATGGAGCTCTGACTGATACCAAAAAGGAGCGAGTTGCAATAATCGAGCAGCACAATAAAAAAAAAATAATAATAAAAATATATCTATCTATCTATTCTATCTATCTATCTATCTATCTATCTATCTATCTATCTATCTATCTATCTATCTATCTATCTATCTATCTATCT
>JBBPBX010003553.1:24446-36220 GCA_038048925.1 Garcialebias charrua
TATATATATAGTGCACAATAGTCCTTAGCATCCAATGCTCCAACAACGTCATTAAAAACCTTCAGCAAAGCAGTGTTGTTTCCTGAAACCAGATTGATGGGGAGGTAAGATTAGAATCCAAATGTACTTCTTGACTTGGGAGTTTATCGATTTTTGTAAAACCTTAGCAAGAATACGGGTTTAGAGATTGGTCTATAGTTGTTCAGTATAATGGGGTCTCTTTCCTTCCGTCAAGCTGTTTTCAAAGTGTTCAGAATGGTATTTTGGCTTATGGACAGGTTAAAGACATGGGACACTGGTTCTGCAATGATATGAGCAGCCAGCCTTAAGAAATAAGCTGGAAGGTCATCAGGGCCTGCAGATTTTCTAGGGTCCAGACCTTTTAACAATTTGTTAACCTCACTAACAGAAAACAGTGAAAATGAAGTGATTTACAGAAGACTGACTTGTAGGAGAGAGATGATTTGTAGAAGTTTGGCTTGAAGGAGAAGGTTTTCCATTAGTAACTGTGTCAAACAAGGAGCTAGAGGCAACAAAATGTCTGTTGAAACAATTTAGGATCTCATGCTGATTGGACACGGGAACAGAGTTAACAAGTTGTGATAGTAGGTCAGATGAATGGGAGCTGCCAGAAAGTGATTTGATGGTTTTCCAGAATCTTTTAGTGTCATTTAGCTCTTTGGAGGTCTGAGATAAGAAGTATTTGATGGAAGCTGTCAGTGCTGGGCAACGCTAATAAAAAAATTAGTTTCACAATTTCTAAAACGCTTATTAAATTTTTTAGGTCCACAATTTCAAAAGCACAAATGTCTTATGAAAATTAGGGGAAGCTAATCTAATCCGCTATTTATATATTTCTATATTATATATATATATATATTATATAGCCGGCAGCGTTATCAATATTTGCACTACACTGCCAACTGAAAAGTAACAAAAATGATCCTAAAAGGATGAAATTACAAAAATCAAAGGATTTATTTAATACTTTACGTACATATATTCTATTCGGCCACGAAATTAACAAAAAATAGAATGATCTTTTAATCCCTAAAACCACGTTTAAATCTCAAATACACGGGTGTGTCGCCACCGCATTTATACATAAAAGTAACCCAAATACATGAAACTAACGACTCGCCGTCGAATGGTCGACACAAAACACACAATAAAATCATCCGGCCACGTTAATTTGGCTTGAAACAGCGGGGTTCTCTACGGATTTATCCATTAGTAACCCAGCACTACCAACAGGCAGACACAGAGTTAGCGTCTATAGGTAGTCAACAGATTTAATGAAAAGTAACTAAAATACATAAAAATAACGACTCACCGTCAAATGGTCGACACAAAACACACAATAAAATCCTCCGGCCACGTTAATTTGGCTTGAAACAGCGGGGTTCTCTACGGATTTATCCAAGTACCCAGCACAAACAGTAGCCACAGAATTAGCCCCCGAGTTCACCTCTGACCCGGAAGATGTCAAGATGGAATAGTCCATTTTTAGTAGGGGGATAAAGAAATCGACCGTTTTTTTAATTGCGTATTTAATGATCGTTTTCATCGTAACTATAATTATTTTTATGTTAAATGTACATTAACAAGCAGGATCAATGTTAGGGATGTAGGTGACTGGCCGGGGCGCGGCGGGGCCGGGGCCACTGCTGATTGGATCCCCAGGCAACGGCATCATTTGCTACATGGTAGATCCGAGTCTGTTCTCAGCTCTGCCCCCCTCCCCCTCACACCCTTCCTCCTCTCTGCTCTACGGTGGGGAAAAAGGTAAAACAAGCAGCATAAGAGCTTGTAAATAAGTTTATTGGTTTTTACTGATAGATAATTAGTTATTAGCGGTACTGCATTTTAAATAAAAATAGCACAAATCCGCTTATGAATTATAAAAGTTAGTCAATTCACAAAAACGCTGACAAAAAGTTTAGGTCCACTGTAAGCGGATTAGCGCTTTAGCGCTACCTAGCGTTCATGTGCCCACCACTGGAAGCTGTACAATGATTCTGCATCTGTCGAAAATGCAACCAATCAGTGTCTGAGCCAGACTGTCTGGCTGTTGCCCAAAGTTGATCTCTCCTGTGCAGGATCAGCTAACTCAGGAGTTAACCAGGGGCTGTTCATGCTTTGGATCACGTTCATACTCTGATGGGACACACACATCAGAGGCATTGAGGGGTACAGAGACACTTATGTGGCTGCTGGCTGAATCGAACCCCCTAGCTCTCCCAGTGGAGAGGAACTGATCAGCTCAGCCACAGCTGCCCCAAGCAAACAGATAAAAGATCATTGAGTAGCCCAAGAGAGGATCTCAGATCCCAGATCGATCTTTTTGCAGATGCCAATCTTTTTAATTCCGGTGCCAACAGATCAAAGTAAGTTACCACAGATGTTTTATGTTAAACTGAACAGATAAAAGTTAAATCAGAAAATGATGTTCAATTAATAACAAACCCAATATTGAAGCAACATTTTGAGAGGTAGTAGCTGAGTGTCTTCCCTGACAAAAACTCTGAGCCCTTAGATTGTGCAAGACCTTTGTTTAAAAGGTTAACTTTACATGTTGGAACTAACGCAATAAATGTTAGTTATGTGCAACATATATCAGCACATTTTAGCTTTACTACCATGAAATACTACTTGCACCGTTATATTCTACCATGTTGCTGTTTACTATCTCTCTTTAGGACCTTGTAAATATTATAATTACTGTTACACTTTACAGTATTGTACTTTATTGTGTACCCTTATTGCATGCTTTAGGATTTCTTGTTTGTTTGTTCTTTGTTTTTGCAAGCCAAATTGGTTCTTCTCATCCTGAGCATTTCATTGTACTGTTAACTTTGTGTTAACCTGCCTATGACAAATAAACATAACTTGAACTTGAACTTCACTCTGTCTGTTAGTTGTAAAGGATTTTAGGGGGGTCAGTATTAAGCTGACCTCTTTATCCTTAATTAATTACTTATTCAGATTGAATAGTAATTTCACGGATTCTTTTCTTTTTCAGTTTACCCAATATTTCTGTGATCTTTATGATGGATAAATAAATAAAGCCATTAAGTGACAGGGACGTTGATTTTAGTTTGGTATGCCAGGAGACACTACCATTTATTTAAAATAAATCAACTAAAATTAACACCATTACACTTGATTGACAGATTTCACTTCTCTTGCAATTTAACACATCAGCGCATTTAAATTGTAACAACAGACATAAATACAGGATGTCATTATACTTAGTCTGTGGCTCTTTAGCTTAAATATAGTTACCAGCTAGAATGGAGATAGCGATTTAAGAGGAATAGGGAGAGATTTAGAGAGGAAGTTATTTATCTTGAGTTTAACCAGATGACACTTTCCATCCGACTTCTGCTAAATCCAGGTACGTTTGTAAACGTTGACTCATTACCTTGAAGATGATTAGTCTGATAAAGAGATGGCACCAGCCTTTCAGGCGTACAGAATCGTTACAGGTCCAGCACGTCCGAACCGGTTCTCGTTTACGTTTCAACGTCTCCTGGGATCCGCGTCGATCATCAGAAAATGGTGTCAGCTCCTGGTTGACTTCAAGATAACTTATTCCAGAAAGGAATAATCAAAGGTCTAAGCTTACGCTCGGTTCGAAGTGGACTCATAACAACATGTTATTAGTCTTTAACTGAATGACGTGTCCTTAGCATGTGACTGACGTTCATTCAGTTCTTTGGGAAGACCTCATGCTGAGGCTTACTCCAGCAGACTGAACGTTCACCGAAGCAAACGTTTTTCTAAAAGTGTTGAGACCAGAAAACAGTCTTCTGATTGGTCAGAAGGGAAGAGAGGAGAAACAGAGACACGTCAAAGGGTTCACTTTAACGTTATCAGAATTCAAGGTGAGAGTCAGAGCAGAGTGAAAATGTTTAGGAAAAGACAGAGAGTACTGGAGTCATTCTCATGAAAACAACGGATTAACTGTCTTCTGCCTTTCTAAACAAAACGGCCGGGTCTCTTTGACCTGAGCCTTCAACTTTCACACAGCAGTGGACACAGTGATGTTTCACATTACAGAATAACACAGCATAAAAACATATGTGATCATAAGACATATTGTAAATTACAACACTGCTCATGAATAAACACAGGTGATGCTCTGATTATATTTGTATTAGCACAAAATCAAAGATAGAAATAGTCTCTTTTGGTGACTATGTTCTCAGATTACAACTAATAAAATAAATTGTGTTAAAAGTCTGGTTACTGAAAGGTCAGCAAAGGTCATCACTGGAACAGTTCAAAACACATCAGTTTGGACCCTGGGTAGGTCCACTACATAGTAAAGTACCGGTAACTGACAAACCACTGGACAGAGTTTAGTAAAACTCAGAAAGTCATGAGATGTACATGTACAAGTCAACCCATTTAAAATGGCAGCCACCGCTAATTCATCTTAGAAAATACAAGGGATGAATATAAATGTGTCAGTTTCTGAGCTATAATTTGGTGTGGTAACAACTGAGAGTCATTCCAATCAAATACCCTGAGCAGTAACACATCACACAAGATCTTGCAATATTGTGATCTCACAAGTTTCAGCTTTAAACCACTTCCTGATTACCGTAATATGTTTTTCCCAAAAACCTAATTTGATTATTCTACTTTTCCTGCCTGACAGAACACAAGCTGAATGAACAAACCCAAAGTCAATTACCGAGTTCCTTCAATAGACGACAGGATAAAGCAGCTAATTAATACCAGTACTGCTATCCTTCCTGTACGGTCTGTAGTTCAGTCATTTCCCAGCTGTGCCCCTGTGTCTTTCTGTTGCTCCGCTCACTGCAGCGAAGTGCATAAAAATGAGACATCAGACGCGGCTTCCTTATCATATCTCCACTTTGCTGCACCTCGGGGTGTAATTGTAATAAAGTCTTTATTAGCCCACCCTGAGTAGCTCCACTTGCATCCTCTAAAACCAGGAGCAAGCTGTCAAAATTAAAAGGGTTTCCAATGGCAACGCTGTGAAACTTTGTGGGGCATGAGTATGTATCTGTGTGTCTTGGTCTAGTCTCTGATGGTGAGAGGGGCTGAAATGCGTCAATACATTTCCTGTTTCTTAATATGAGACTTACAAAGACGCGGTTAAACTGGTTTGGGTCAAGGTTTTCAGTGTAAGAAAGGGTTAGGAGTAAAATACTGTACCAGCTTGTGCTTATGCTTGTGACCAATAACATCTGTGTAAAATATATAAATGAGGAAGTTCCCGTCTGGTTCCAGTATTACATTTGTGTTAGGTTATTAACCAGCAGCACATAATCTGAAAAAAATAGTTATAACAATAAAATAGGGGGGAAAGCCTTTTAATTTTCATTCCTGAATTTTACCATTCAACATGCCCAGCTCTGTTTGGAGACCCACAACTAACTTACAAGGATAGTTCAACCATCTTGTAGTAGGATTCTATGAAAAAGTTTAAGCAAATGGCATTTTACCTGTAGTAGATAGGTCTTTGAACAACCTCAGTTTGGAGAAATGGTGTTAAAATCTGAGAGGACTGACAAACTAACAGCTAGTCCAAACACAACTAGAACCAAGCTTAAAACTGTGGCTCATACCTTTGTTATATTAGAGCTGATTTAAGTCACATATACTCAAGTCAAGATATGGATTCTTTTAACATATGATCTTCCCATCATCAGTCTGGTTTCAGGAAACAAAACAACACAATGACTGCTTCACTGAAATATTTTAATGATGTTGCTGAAGGATTGGATGCTAAGGACAACTGTGCTGTACTTTACTTAGACCTGTCTAAAGCTTTTGACACTGTGGACCATGACATTTTATGTCATAAGCTCTCAGACACTGTTTTCTCAGATCATGCTATCGGTTGGTTTTCTAATTATCTCTCAGATCAGAGGCAATGGGTTCAATGCAATGGTACTTTTTCCAGTTATTTAACTGTCAGTAATGGTGTACCACAAGGCTCAGTCTTAGGACACACCCTCTTTACAATCTACAAAGTACATAAGCAATGTAGGACAGATTATTCTTGATGCATCCTTACATTTCTATGCCAACGACAGTTGTTTACTATTGAGCTAAATCAGTTGCTATGGTTTTCCAGCTTTTACAGTCCGCATTCGACATCATCCAATCAGATTTGTTCCGTCTCAAACTGGTGCTAAATGTTGATAGAACAAAAGGATGTGGTTTTCAAACAAGAAATTGGTACCTGTAGTCCTTTCTTCTATCTTATCTACAAAAGGTGTTCCTATTCAGTTTGTTGGTTCTTATAAATACTTGGGTATCTTGTTCAATGCACATCTCTCTTTTAAGCTTCATGTTGAAAACTTGGTAAAGAAACTGAAAGTAAAATTAGATTTCTTTATCAGAAATGTTTAAACCATCCGTTAATTTCAGAGCCTACAAGAATCACAAATCATAGTGCCACAATAATAGATAATATCTTCACAAATATAAATCATGGGGATCTGATAGGTGGTGTTCTTGTTACTGATCTAAGCGATCATTTGCCAAATTTTACAATTTATGATAATGAACAAACCTTTATTAAAGCAGTTGTAAAAAAGAAAAGAGTAATTAACACATCCAAAAAAGCTATGGATAGACTAATCTACCATATGGATAAATAAAATTGGGAGAAAGTGTATGTTGGTGATGTGAACACATCATATGATGTTTATGAGCAGACATGTTCCTGTTTTTAGTATTTTCCACCGTTTTATAATGTAGCTTATTTTTAATTCAATTTATATCACTACTTTTATTTACTTTTCATTTTACATGCCTTTAATGACAGTTTATTATTGTGTGTACCTAATTTATGTGTGTTTTTTTTTTAACAGCTCTCTCTTATAAATGAGTCCTCGTGACTCATTGAGACTAAAATAAAGGTTGAATGAACGTAAATCTGGAAATTTGGAAACGGCTCTGCTCTAACTAGCCGTTATTAACTTGTCAGTATTATTTTGTTTTTCATCTTAAAAACTAGGGTTTTCAAAATTTCAAAACAGTTTACTCAAACAGTAATATTAAAACTTTTAAACTACAGTCAGTTTGTGCTGCACAGCTATTCTGGCTGAAAGATCACGAGATTCCCGATGGACATGATCCCCAACAGAAATGCCACACTAGATGCAGTCACTATTTGTGCTTACACTTGATAATAACATTTCTTATAAACATCTGATGTCAACATAAAGATGTAAGAAATAATGTCACGTGAACCACCGTTCAACCAAGTTTTGGACATTGGAGCTGTTTTAAGAAGGCAGCAATCTGCTTTGGTCTTAGTTGTGTTTGGACTAATAGCTCATCAGTCCTGTCTGATTTACATTCTATTTCTTAACTGACGTCGTTCAAAGAGCTATCTACGACAGACAAGATATTAAATGTTCAGAATGCTTCCACAGAACCACTCTTTTAAAAGGCTAAACGATCACTTCACAGTCATTATTTTCTTGTTTGTTTCTATTTGTGCCATCAGGTTTTCTGACTCTTTGCGGTGCAAGCCTCTACATCATCTACTCCTACCAGGCCCTGGATGAGACTGAGAGGCTGGTGGGACCAGAAGGTTTGGCCTACTTCCAGACCTCTTTCGGCTGGTCTCTGGGTCTGGCCTGGCTGTCCTACGGTCTGGAGGTCATCACCGGAGCACTGATGCTCACAGCTGCTCGAATGGTCAAGCTGCGGCAAAGAGGACCCACTACGGCCTGAAACTTCGAACCTACAGAGGACTCCAATTTAAAAATAAAATTATTGTCGGTAGAGAAAACTCAGGAGGGACAGCTGTCACGTGTACTAAATGAGGTTCTGCCATATACGAAGTGAGTTGGGTTTTGCAAGAAAAACCAAAGCTGAACACATTTATCAGAGGTTGACTTTGCTCCGATTTAAAGTTGGACTTAATGAACTCCACCATCTTGTGGTGTAAAATCAAACTTTTTATTGAAGATTCAATCGCTCATTGTCACACTGCTGCAGTTTTGAGATAAACAACCAGCAGTTTTTTTACTTTTCATCAACACATTTATCTTTAATTTGACCATAGTTCCTGTAAAACATGTCTCTGTTCTTATTAAATGGGTTTATTTGACATGAGCTGCATTTGATGATTTTTATTAAGCACATTGATTTGATGTGAGCTGTATGCTTGGATGCATAAAGACACAAAGTCTTGTGTTTTGTAATGCAGCTCTCTGTAGCTCACATTTTTTTATCTGAAGTTTTTTATACCGTAATTTTCGGACTATAAGGCGCACCGGATTATAAGGTGCATTAAGCGAAACTAAACAGATAAGTCAAACTTTATTCAGCTCATTCACAATAACAACATAAAACCAGTTTGAGGTCAGTAAGCACTGGATTATAAGGCTCACTGTCGATTTTTGAGATAATTAAATGATTTTAAGTGCGCCTTATAGTCTGAAAAATACAGTAAAACTTGGTGTTGTGTAAGAAAGATGTTGAAAAAGCTGTTTGATCTTATATTTTTATATTTATATATTTATTTAACATTATAGATACACAAGTTTTCTTTTTTTATCCCAGCATTTCTTTCTGTCACAGCTAAAATCTTTAACAGCTATAATACATTTACAAGTAAATGTTTTGACACTTAAAGCAGCAGCAGCAGTTGTGAGTCAGTTCCAAATGTGAGTTTATAGAATCTGCTACCATCTATCGTTGACTTATGGTGTGGTCACACCGAGAAGCGTTTTTACCTCCAAGCTTCCAGCTTCCATGTAAAGTCAATGGTGGACGCACCTAGGCACCTCCTGGCGTCTGGCGTCAGGTCGCGTGCGTGTTGAGCGTGCTGATGAGCGTTTTTTCGTGCACGTGAACCGGCGTCGGCTTCCAAGTTCCGCTTCAGCTGAGCTGAAGTTTTCGCGGTTCAAACTTTCAAACGCCGCTCAACTCCACCTGATTGGTTGGTGTGTCAACCAATCAGGGAGAGTCGGGGGGCAGAAGAGAGGGGGCAGTGGGAGAGTCCCTATGTGACGCGGAAACGAGGGTGCGCGCGCACTATGTGACGTATTGTTTGTCGGAAAAAAAAAGAAAAGACCCGCGAGCTCGTGAACTATGGAAGAGAAACTCATTGTAGCTGTGTGTTCGCGACAATTCCTTCACGACCAGTCAAGTCTGCTCCACAGAGACGGAAATAAACAGCTCCTCCTCGCCTGGCGGAGTGAGCAGGACTCCGTGTGCAGGGCTCTGTATACCGGTAAGCTCCTCCCACACACCCAGCAGCTTCTGGCTTCTGGCTTTTTGGTCTGAACACGCTGCATTCACAAGTGCGTCCACTTGCGTGCGTGAGGAGCTTCTTGGAGGTTCAAAACGCTGCTCTGTGTGACTGTACCATTAGCCTGGTTAAAACCAGACCCTTGTCCTTCACTTCGCTTTGTACTAGGGTCTGGGATTTCTCCCATAGACAACGATTTCTCCGGTCGATTTTTGACCGGACCAATCAGAGAACAGAAGGCGGAGTTTTGTTAGTTTAGCCTGGCGAGGTCCAGGCTATCAGATAAATAGCTCAGAAACCACTCGGTGGATATTTTTTCTGCTACCAGTGTGTAATTATATGGCTCTAATTTACTGACTGTTGGCCTAGATGAAACATTTGAGATAAAATTCGATTTTTTTATCATTTATTTTCGTAGCGCACCCGAGGCTGTTTGGAAAATGTCAAACCGAAACAATTTAAATCCAGCAAATTTGACCATTTCGTGAATTGATTTAGGAACTGTTAAGCTCAGGAACACTTCTGATATAACGTCAGCTAAGAAATATATTTTTTCTCAGCAAAGAAATAATAGTTTTTTACCTTGTTTTCATGAAAATTCCTTCGTGGCGGCAGCCATTTTAACTGACGACGTCAGTCGACGTCGTTCAAAACTCCGCCTTCTGTTNATTCATACCAGACACACTCATTCAGATTTTTCTCTCACCCCCCTGGTTGCCTGGCGGACATTCTGGGGGTGGGCTGTCAGGGGTTGTGCTGGGGTGTGGGGGGGTTCGGGGCCTGCGGGTTCGCCGTGGGCGGGGCTGGCAGTGCGCTCCCCCTGGGGCTGCTTGACTCGGGGTCCTGTCGGCAGGGCGCGGGGTGGGCCGGATCTTGGATGTCTGCTACTCTCCACCCCAGAATGAATGGGCCTACCTCCTGGGTTTGGATGTGGGCTGCCCCATGTAGGGAGCAGGTACATGTCTTGGACCTAGGGGGTATAGAGTGTGCATCGGGATTATGAATGGAACGTGTCGTTATTGTTTGTCTTTCTGTGAGTGAGGGTGAGGATGAGGGTGGGTCTGAATGAGTGTGTCTGTGTATGAATGTTTAAGTGTCAGGCTGGGTCTTGGACTGCCCCCCCTTTGATGATTTTTATTAAGCACATTGATTTGATGTGAGCTGTATGCTTGGATGCATAAAGACACAAAGTCTTGTGTTTTGTAATGCAGCTCTCTGTAGCTCACATTTTTTTATCTGATTTTCTTATACCGTAGTTTTCGGACTATAAGGCGCACCAGATTATAAGGTGCATTAAGCGAAACTAAACAGATAAGTCAAACTTTATTCAGCTCATTCACAATAACAACATAAAACCAGTTTGAGGTCAGTAAGCACTGGATTATAAGGCTCACTGTCGATTTTTGAGATAATTAAATGATTTTAAGTGTGCCTTATAGTCTGAAAAATACAGTAAAACTTGGTGTTGTGTAAGAAAGATGTTGAAAAAGCTGTTTGATCTTATATTTTTATATTTATTTCACATTATAGATAGGCTACACAAGTTTTCTTTTTTTATCCCAGCATTTCTTTCTGTCACAGCTAAAATCTTTAACAGCTATAATACATTTACAAGTAAATGTTTTGACACTTAAAGCAGCAGCAGCAGTTGTGAGTCAGTTCCAAATGTGAGTTTATAGAATCTGCTACCATCTATCGTTGACTAAAGTTGCAGGAAAAACACAAAATTTTCAAATATTGTTCTAAAATACATCAACCTGATATTCTGTGTTCGCCTGAAAGCAAAAGATGCAAATGTAAGGTTCTGCAGCAGACACGCTTTTCCTAACAGCACATAAGGTGACAGTACCTGTGTGACAGTACCTGTGTGAGCGGACGCAGGCACCTTGGCTGCCGCTGCTCCTCGTACTTTTTGCTCCTCGAGCTTTTTATGTTACTTTCTGCTGTTTTTTTTCACTGACCCTTGTTGGGCAATGGACATTTCTACCTTTCTGTGATTAAGTTTTAGAGCAACTGTCTTGTCTGACTGCGTTGTGGCTCTTCAGATGTTACACGCTGTCGGTCAAAGCAGTTGGCCGCTTGTCCTGAGCCTGGTTCTGCTGAAGGTTTCTTCCTTCTAAAGGGGAGTTTTTCCTTTCCACTGATGCCACTGTGCTTGCTCAGGATGGGAGACTATAGCAAAGCCAAAACTTGTTTGCTGGATTCATTAGATAGAAAACTTTACTAGTCTAACCGGAATTTTAGTAGTGGGGGCTGTCAACCTCCCGCTAGCTCCAGCACGAATTTAGCTTAGAGAACCACGTAGCTGCATTTATTGTTCGCTTACCTGCTGCCCTTGTCATCTTCCTGTGTCCTCTGGACTGTTCTGGATTCTCTCCTGTACTCCTTCAAGGTAATGCTCATTCAAGTTACCTCTCACTGCTTCTTGTATATCTTTTTCGGAGCCGTGGGCCTGCTGTTAGCGGCTAGCTCCGTGCTAGCTTCCACCGGCTCGACAATGTTGACCTACTCCGCTTCGGAG
>JBBPBX010003553.1:42207-57830 GCA_038048925.1 Garcialebias charrua
TATAATTACCCCAAGCAGCATTTGTAGAGCATCACATTTGGCAGGTTGGTTTTTGTATAATGCAAAACTGATGGCAATGTAAATTTTGAAATAAACATTCTCACAGTAGGGCATCAGATTGTACAGAAGAAATGAAATTGGCAAGTCCAAACGGGTTCCTTTGTAGATGACTTACACTCACTATGGTCAAACTATTGTTATAAAAAACATTTGACATTAGTAATCAAATAGTTCTTTGGACCAAAGTTTTTTACTTCTGTGTATTTGCTTTTATTGTAACATTCGACTGTTCGCAGATGATGCTCTCGTTTATATACATTTTATTAGACAAGGTGCTGAAGGACTGTCAGCCTAAAGTTCATGTTACAGCCTGGTTAAAGGGCGAGATACACTCGAGCGTCCTCACGATACGCCAATACGCAGCGTACGTACGCCCCGTACGCAGCGTAGCCCCGCGTAGCCCCTCAGGGCAAGTACGCGCAAAGGTATTTTTTTACTACGCATACGCGATCCGCGTGCGCGATACGCGGTGTCTGACCATAAACTTCCCGGCGCCGGACTGTTTTGTATGTTACACAAATGAAATAAATTCCCCTTCTTTATCGCTGATCGGGCCTTTTCTTTTGTTTTTTTGCCTAAAGTCAAGTAACCGCTTCTTCCTCCGTTCACTCGATGATTGAAATGAATGAATTCAGGTCCTACCTTGGTGCGCGATGTTTTAATATCCCCTGGTGGGCTGTGTGCTGCAGGAAAAGCGCTCCCTGTTATTATTTTTATTTCTGAGAGAACTTTTTATAACATATATAGTAGAAACAGCGCATCAGAACACCGCAGAAGTCCAGCGAGCTGCTCATGTTAAAGGTTTCACTTTCAACTAGGTTTCACATTCAGCTGACTGAGCGCTGTCAATCAATTCAGTAGGCGTGTCAGCAAGTGACCAATCAGCGTGCTCAGTTGTCCCCTTCGTGTGCAGCAGCTCATATTACAACAAGGAGAACGTCTGAGCTGAAGTCAGCTGAAGTGAAGCAGCCGCTCCGTATACGCGCGTATACGGAGTCTGCTTCACTGTATCTCGGCCTTAAAGCAGTGCTGCGTTCACATAGGGGCCGTTTACACAGCGCATATTTTGAGAGAAACCGCACCTTTCTCTCTGCGGTTCTGCTGATCATTTACATCCCACCCCCATTAAATCCAGAGGTTTCTGAACCCACCTTTCAGAGTAGAGGTTTTTCGCTGACCACCCGCTGATAACGTAAACCTCTCCCGCTGAGGCTTTGTTTTAAACCACATGTGCACACGCACGCACTGACATATGGCATATTTCTATAAACAATGGCGGCGGACACACACTGCTTTCTGAACGACTGATGGAATATGTTTTGAGTTTCATATTTAATTAATCTACACCTGAATGTAGATGCTGTGACCAACATCTGTGTTAGAAGAGACGTCAGTCGGATCCCGTTCTGTATTGCTGTTTATTGAATGAGGCAGGTGGATATTTCACACGTCACGCTGCACTATAACATACTTAAATGTGCTAAATAATAACAGTTTAACAATAATAAACAGCCTTTCTGTTAGCGTGGGAGTTATATAAAGTTATCTGAGCTAAATTAAGCTATCTGGACTCAAATTACGTGATTTAAACGATGCGTAACGTGTTGCGTGTTATTAAAATTGAAGTAGAAGACACCGGGTTTAATTTGTATTTATTTTTTCAGCACCACAAACTGTATGTCACACAAACACTGATAATTAAACTGAACACACTATTAAAAACATGTTAACCGAACCGTAAACTGCATTAATGAACTGGACTCGGCTCTGTTTTCATCCTGGACCCACGTTGTTCATCTGGCTCGTTCAAACAGTCACTCCCGTCACTTCTTTGCTTAATGCATCTTAAAACATTGAATGGATTGGGGAAAAGAAATGAGGGGAATTATAAATATATAATTCATCCAACATGACATCTCTCTTGGATGTCCTCATAAAGCACACCTGGGTCAAGGCTCGTTCAAAACCGGTCTGCCTGGTGGAAGGATATCTTCTCGACCTCGCAAGAAAAAATAAAACTCAGTTGGTTGTTTTGTAATCGAAGTAAACACAATTTATTATTATTAAGAACCTTGATTTATCTGCTGTAAATCAGCTACTGATATCACGGAGTAAAGTCCGACCTTGTTGACTTGGTTCTGGTCCACTCAGCTACCAGTGTGGAGCTGTTGGATGAAGCGGTCACACTTGGCGTCAAATCTGTCGACTTTTATCCAAAATCCAGCTTTAACTTGTTAAGTTGTTGTTAGCTGAACTTTTAGCCCAGATGAAAGAAGCAGACCGAGGCAGCACGCATGTGTATTAGGTGAAGGTACAAAATTCACAGCGTCAACTAATGACCCGGCATGGTAACCACAGCGGATTCAGGTGGGCTGGAGGAGATTCCTCCGGATGCATGTAAACACAGAATTCATCTGTGTCAACACGGATCTTTTCCTCTAATTGACATATGAAAAAAACGAGTTTCCCCCCACCATGTCCGTGTAAATAAGGCCTTAGTGTCTAAAACAATATGTATGTTTTTCTCCGTCATACATTTTAAATGTAGAGCCAGGTTTTTGTTTTATTGGAGAGGCTACAAATATCTGAACCCAGATATCTTAGTGTTGAATTTGTTTCTAAATCTGAATTTGAAGCTAAAGTGAAAACATTTAGAAGCAGAGTTCAAATTTAAGCTTTTACATTTTAATATCAGAAAAGATTAAGCTCTCACAGAAGCAGCAGTGTTCATGGACTCTGATCTTCTCATTCTGTTTGTTGTTAAACTACCTGGTCACAGGCCAGACATGTTAGTATGGTTGAATTACTTTGTGTCATCAAAGTTAGCAGAAGCTTGCTAATTACAGATTTGTTAATTTAAATCAGATGTTTTGAAGCAGAGAATTACCTGAATTGTTGACAGCGAGCTGTGGGGATCAGGGCTGGGGAACACTGCAGTAAATGGTGCAAAATTAGCAAAAAAGCAAAATTTGAGATATTTCTTGTTATAACAACTTAAATAAACCTTTTTTTTAATTACTTAAAATCATGACATACATTACTAATTGTTTTTTTTCTTTGCCTTTCAGGAACTTGAGTTTGCTAACCTAACAGCCGTCCTCCATTGTATCCATTCTTTTATTGCTGCCAAAGTGGCCTCCATGGACCCGCTCTTTATGTACAGTCAAAGCTTCCCTGGAAGTTACACGAACAGTTAAAGACACGTGCCCAACATGAACTCTTCTGTATTTTACACAGGCAGGTAATACATGTTGCTCTTAATATTTTTCTACAAACTGCTGTAAATATAATATTTATTAGAGACCGTAGAAGGAGATCAAATGTGATGGTTTCATTTAATTTTGAGACAGCAGCTCAAAACGATTAACAGTTCTTCCATTTCTTTCCACATTTTATTATTTCTTTCTCATAGAAAAGTTAAAAGGTAGCATTAATGAAACCAAATGGTGTGAAGCTGTTATGCATTTGACAACATATCTGTACAGTGTGGGCCACAGAGAAACAAATCTGACAATTTTCTTACTTCATGTCCTTAAAATTCACTGTTAAACATAAAAACAAGCTTCTTTTGTTATATTTTTTTTTGTTGTTGTTGTTGTCTGTGGACAAAACATAAATGCTTTTTTATTTTGGAAAAAACGGGTTGTAAGCTCAATCGTTTAGGTAGATAACGATAAAAAAAATAAAAAATTAAAAGTTGAATCGTGTCATCTGGACCAGTAAGAAACATTTCGTCCCCCATCCAGAGGATTTACAGGAGCTTACAACTCTTTTTCTGAACCACTCTGGCCTTGGTTGTCCTCAGGCTATTTCTGTGAGTAGCAAGTTGGCCATCTGGCCTAAACATTTGATTGTTGTACTTAATGATTGATTGTTTTGGATGGGTATGCAAAAGCCTACTTTTGAGATTCAACTAGGAGGATGTCTTGAAACAAATGAGTGAAGGCTAATTATGGGACTGATCTGGTTTGCAGGCCGTGGACTGAGAAAGTCCTCTGAATGGGGGACGGAACGTTTAAAGAAACTGGTCCAGATGACACGATTTAACCATTTAAAAAAAAAAATGTTTTTAGTTTAATAGGATTTTATGTTCCTGATTAATTGAGTCATCATCCCTCTGATTTGATACCACCACCACTTTTTTTTCTCAAAACCACATTTGTACCAACCTATATGTGTTTGTGTTCATCCTCTGTATGTAGTGGATGATAAAGGTAGTATCAGAGGCTGCGACTGTAGGGAACCAATTTAGGAATGGCATTCGAGAAGGAATCTCCAAAATTTCGATGGAGGTGGGCAACAAAATAAAAAGCATGCTCTAAAATGGAGTAGCACAAAAATAAGTCTTGGTCTTCAAGAACTTGTGCTCCAAATGTGACCACACGGCTCACTCACTTGCAAACAGTCAGAACACAGAGACCACAACTAAAGATTTACTTGTACAGTTAGGTCCCACCCTCCCATGTTAAGTGAAAAACTGTGAAGTGGGAATGTTATATTTATTTTAGTATTTATGAATTTTTAAGGCTTTAGAAACCCTTCCCACATTCTTGCAATGTTCTAAACTCTTAAACCTACCGGTATGTCATTTTAACAACATACGCACAATACTGTATTAACTAGGGGTGCAGGGGAAAAAAAAGATTTAAAAAAATAATAATCTAGATTCTTAGTCCTGGCGATTAAGAATTGATTCTAAAAGCCCCAAAATCTTTTTTACATTAAAACCCAAAAGATAAAGAAAATAAAACCATATCTCATAGTATATGAAATAATACATAAAATTAAAGGTGGCAGAAAGAAGAAGAAATCTTATTTTATCTGCCCGTTTTTAAAAAAAGTTCAAACAATCAATTCAAACAATAATCTTCTATAAGTAACAGAGCAAAAAGCTAACCTAATACTGGTTATTTAAGTTACAGAATTTAATGCATTCCTGTATTATTCGTTCCTATTTTTGATATAAATATCAAACGATGCAAAAAATTTGATACAATAATGTTCCATTTGTTTACATTGTTGTTTATTCTTTTCAGCTTGTCAGTTACAAAACTGAAACAAAATTTATGGCCATTTTAATAGAAAAATTGTTACTGAATCAAAAATCGTTTTTGTATCGAAAAATCGATTTTGAATCGAATCGTGACGCCAAAAATCTGAATCGAATCGATTCTCCAGACACTGAGAGATTCGCATCCCTAGTATCAACAGCTTTTGGTTCTGCTCAGTTCCGGTCCAACTCCGTTCGGCTCAACCAAGTTAATTTCTGCAGTCCTAACCTGCAGCAACAAAGCCTGCAATCAATTTTCAATACTCTTAAACTTACTCATTTTAACAACGTACATATGTAGCTACTACATTTTACCTACCAGGCTTAACAGAACAGCAGTGGTTCGAATCCAGTCCGAGCCGAGAGATGAAAAAAGTCCAGGTGCAGCATGACCAAAGCCCACCGCCCCATCCAGGTTGATGTACGTGTGCTGTTCCGTTTGCAGCAAGCAGCGTTTGGAAGCAGTGTTGACTTCTGGGAAGTGAACTGATGTCTTCTGGGTACTGTAGTTCTTTAGACTGGCAAAACAGTGAAGGCTTCATGAAAGAAAACTACAGAATGGTGGCATTTTTATTTGTATTTATTTTTTTGGTACTGTACAATACTGTACATCTACAAACTGTGATGGAGCAAGTCCATCAAAGTTGAACCATGAAGTAGCAAGGGACTACTGTATTGCAATGTTGCACCAACCAGTCTCCGTCAGTCTCAGCCCAGAGAGATACAACTTTATAAAATAATATTTTAGCTTCCAAACATTTTTTTTATATCATCCTAAGAGATGTTTTATGTAAAAGTTTCACCTTCAAAAATATTGCTTTCAAGTCATAGTTACGGTATATGTTTAATAAATAAAAAAAATCTCTGGCTTCTTGGAGTTTGTCTGATTTACAGCTTATCTGCTAATTCTGAAAAAGTTATATTTTCTAATGAAATGATAATGTAGTTTTTTATCCCCTGACTGCTCACTCCAGGAAATGACCTTTCATTCTTTAAAAGATTTTACTTGTATGTTGTCGTCACATTTCATGACCCATTCTTCTTTGTTTTAGCTCACAACTTCTCAGACATTTGAACTACAGAAGTTGCTGGTTTTATTTGAAATATGCTGTTCAGTGAATGAAGGATCGTCTCAGATTGGAAAAGAATAACTTGTTCCAAAACATTCTAATGTTGCCATGTTTCTAAAAAATAAAACTTTTATTAAAACCAAAATGTTCTGTTGTCTCATCTGTTAAGATGTTCTGAGCATTATTTTAAAGTTTATTTTCTCTAATCAGATCAGATGATCTTTCTGCACGTTGGTTTAGACACTATCAGTTTAAGAAACTGTCATTTTAAACTTCTTGGACTTTTTGAAGTCATCATTTTAGCTTTGGCAAGAGACAGTTTAACAAATTCTGCTCACAACTAATCCAATTATTTTACATTTTCAGAGTCAGGGTCAGAGAGAATTTATTGTCATTTGCACCGCATGTAGTACATGTGTTGAAAACGAGATTATGTACACAGGGTCCCAGTTACATCCAACAACAAATGCAAGAGAAAAACAATAATAACATCTAGGATTAACTAAGAGAGACATCAGCTAGTAATACACTAAGCCCTAATGTAGTAGAAAAACATCATTATAAACAGCAGCACGAACATGAGTCATTATGAGCAGATGGTCACAGATGAACGCAGCAACAAGAAACAGATCAGTATCAACATGATGTGACATTTTGCAGTGTTTATTCTTATTATTTATTTATTCATGAGTCTGACAGCCTCAGGGTAGAAGCTGTTCCTCAGTCTAGTGGTTCTACATTTGATGCTCCTCAACCTCCGTCCCGAGGGGAGTGGTGCAAAGAGTGAGTGTGCTGGGTGAGTGAGGTCTTTCATGATGCAGGTGGCTCTTTTTCTGCATCTGGAGGTGTAAATGTCTGTGATGGTGGGGAGACTGACTCCCACAGACTTCTGTGCAGCCTTCACCACTCTAGAGCTCCCTGAATGAGCTGGGAGAGGATTGGGGAGATGGTGGTCTGTGGATCCCCTGTGACCCGACTTCATGTGAGTGGCAGGACATTATTAGATGGAAAGTTACAGAAAGAAACTAAAATATTTCAAGTTGCATTCAGATGGGGAAACTTTGAAGAGAAGCAAATCACCCAGAGTTTGAGACAAATATCATCTTTTAACCTACTGTGATAAGTTTTATACCATACCAATTTATTTCTAAAGCACTTTAAACACAACATAGCAGCTTACTGAGGTGCTGTACAAAATAAATACAGGTGGTCCCCGACTTACGAGCGAGTTCCGTACTTATGAGTTGCTCGTAAACCGAAAATTCGTACCTCGGAACGGCCCGCAGTGGCTATCTCGTAAAACCGGAACTTTGCTCGCAAATAGAAAAAAGACGCTAGCGCTGCGGCGCACACCCGTTTATCAACATGAGACTGAACAAGCGTACATACTGATCCTTAAACATGCACAACACTTTATTTACAAGCAGTTAGCTAGCACATTACACCACACATTCATCTATAAACACATACCTGTACAGTTTTTTCTGTACAACAGTGCTTTTCTCCGCCTTTTGTTTTCACACGACAGACACGTCGTCTCTCGCCCCCCCCTCCGCGCGCTCTATGTGCAGTCAAAGTGCAGTGCAACTGTCTAGTCCAGACAGAAAGGACTGTTAGTATCCTAACTTCATACAGAAAAAGTTTTAATAACTTACCGAAAGCCGTCTGCTTGCGCCGCCTTCAGCTGCATCTGTTAGCATTAGCACCCCCGAATCCGCAGCTCCGGGCAGTCCGGTTTATCTGCATCTCCAAAAATGCTGTCGGCTTTGTTATTCCAAGTTAGCTCGTTGTCCCCCGATGTCTTCGGCTTCCAGTCCGACATCGAGGCGAGCTCCAGGGACCTCTGATCGCACAAAGCCGGCTGTCTGCTGCAGGTCTGGTGCTGGGTCCGGTTTAGCATGTTAGCCTTAGCTCATACCATGAGCTGCTGGTCTCGCGCGGTGCTGTGGGAGCGCTCGGCGGAGCGATCGCGGCTGCTGCTCCAGTCCTGAGACATTCACAGAGTTCAGGGAGTGTTTCCAGTTAATTTATCCGTATGAGGCATCCTCTTATGGGAGAAACAGTCCTCCAAAAGCCGACTGCCGAGTGCCGAGACTGGAACTAATGAATGTAAAATGGCGGAGGCGGTATTTCCGGTTCCTGGTTCCCGCAGGAAGTTGTTCAAAAAAGCACGAAATTATTTAAAAAAAATGATAATAATGATACTTTACGTATTTATAAAGCCATTTAAAACATTCACAGCTGCAACAAAGTGCTGTACACATGAAATTAAGAACATTTAAACCCCCCCAAAAAAAAAAATTTTTTTTTTTTTTTCATATTTTTATTAATTATGATAATCTCGTAAAGTCGAACGCTCGTAGGTCAGGGCGCTCGTAAGTCGGGGACCACCTTTTTCTGGGTCAATAAATGTCAAATGACTTGATTTAAACCAATTTATGCCACTAAGGCCATCGAATTTGGGTTTGCTCCAGTTAGTTGTAGATGTAGATCTAATAATAATTTCCTGAAAGTTCATTTAACCCAATTTATTGGTTCATGAAATATTTTGCTAACGGTTAACTAATTAATACTAACTTTTAAAACAAAGATTTTGTGTAATCTTAGTGCTCAAAAATAAGTTGTAGATCAGTCTGAGCTACTACACCTAATTCTACTGGTGTATTTGAGCTACTACACCTAATTCTACACCAGATCAATATCTGCATAAAATTTATCAAGTTAGTCTCTTTTTAGGACCAAATGGCTGTGGCAGCCATCTTGAATTGGGTTGACTTTCAAAGTAAATCAGTTGTAGATGTCTAATAATTACTTTGTGCAAGTTTTAGGAAAATCCAACCACTATTCATCAGATATTTTGCTAACGGACAGAAATGCATGCATACAGAGATGCAACATTTAATATTCTGCCTGCTCTAACATGAAATGTGTTTTTATTCACTTTAAGTATTGGTTTTTTTTTATGTTATTTTTTGTTATTTTTCCAGTGATAAGTATTTCGATTCCTCAGTAAACTCCAGGGGTAGAAGTCATAACATTTACTAATCATGCATCGAGCACGACACATTAAATGTTCCTGAAACTCTGCAATACACAGCCGGAGCTGCAGCTGGCTTCTCTCATCTTTCCACTGGCAGAGTTTCTCCTTGTGAGGCATTCAGGCGCCGTGACGAGGCGATCCTCAGCTCACGGCTGAAGCAGCGCAGCATCATGAGGTTGCATCAGCACCATGTGAAGCATGAATTTCAAGCACCCTGCTCGACTCTCAGTGGGCCACGACTGTCACAGCTGGAGACTCAACTGGAGTGTCTGTGATGTTGCCACGGTAACCGCTACACGTCCTACAAAACCATGAACCCATTAAAAACTCATGACGCTTCGCTGACAGTTTTTATGAACAGATTTCTCCAAGTAAATGTAGGAAATCTTGCATTCAGTAAGAACAGATACTTGATAACTAAAGTTTCTGGTGTTATAAAACCACGGAGGAGGTCTCTGGATGTGGTGAGACCCCCAAGCAACTATGCAATGAAGAAAAAGTGCAATTCAACATGAAAATTTAATCAGTGGAGCAACTAAATCGGTGTCGAGTAGTAAAATTAATTTCAAGCTAAAAGGTCGTTTTTAAAATTTATAAATTCTAATTTTGCCTCAGAAAATTAGTTTAATCTTTGAAGGTTTATAAGCCACCAAACAAAACTGATTCCCACAAGCGGCATACTCCATAGTGGACAAAACCAGTTTGTTGTTGCTAAGATGGCTTCTGGGACTCTCCCTCAACTCCTCTGAGACAGTCATGCCAAAGTGGTTCAAAACACCAAAGTTTATGCTCAATAATCCAAGTATAAAAATCCAACAATGTTCAGTCAGGTCATCTGGGCGGTTTCTTTTTTTACAGAGACGTTTCGTCCTTCAGCCAAAGGACGTCCTCATTCCGAGAAGCCACCAAACAAAACTGATTCCCACAAACGGCATACTCCAAGTATGGAGTAATCTATCATTTTGGAGTATGCCGTTTGTTGGAATCAGTTTTGCTTAGTGGCTTCTCCGACTGAGGAAGCCCTTTGGCTGAAGGACGAAATGTCTCAGCAAAAAAGAAACCGCCCAGATGACCTGTTGGATTTTATACCTGGATTATTGAGCATGAACTTTGGTGTTAACGCTCTAGCATTCATTAAATGGAATTAAATCTTAAAAAGGTTGAGCTTCAAAGTTGGGCGCCAGACCGCTGGGGAGCGCTAAAGCGCTAATCCGCTTATAGCGGACCTAAACAATTTGTCAGCGTTATAGCGGATTTACTAACTTTTATAATTCATAAGTGGATTTGCGCTATTTTTATTTAAAATGCAGTACCGCTAATAACTAATTGTCTATCAGTAAAAACTAAAAAACTTATTTACGGGCTCTTAAATCAACCGGACAACTGCTCACAGACCATATCCTGTCGGCGCTGGATGTGGTCCGTGACAAAAAAGCGTCCCCTCAGTCTCTTGGCTAGAGAGAGCGCTCTCTCTATAGCAGTTAGCAGCCAGTGTGTTACTCTGCAGCCTTATTGCTTGTTTTCGAAGAGTCAGACGAAGAGTTTTTAACATGGAGGGTGAACTTATGGATGTTTCTCAGCGGCCTACGCGACGCGTCAGCGCCTCATTTGCCCTGTTCAAAATGGCGACGGCCACAGAAGCAAAGGACTTTACAACAAAACACGGTAAAAACAATTATTTCTTTGCTGAGAAAAAATATATTTCTTAGCTGACTTTATAGCACAAGGTTTTTCTGAGCTTAACCGGTTCACGAAATGGTCAAATCTGCTGGATTAAAAAAAGTAGTTCGCCATTTGCCCTGTTCAAAATGGCGGCCGCGACGGCCACAGAAGCGTAGGACTTTACAACAAAACACAGTAAAAAACAATTATTTCTTTGCTGAGAAAAAATATATTTGTTAGCTGACTTTATAGCACAAGGTTTTTCTAAGCTTAACCGTTTCACGAAATGGTCAAATCTGCTGGATTAAAAAAAGTAGTTTGCCATTTGCACATTAGCGCGTTAGCATTTAGCTTCCGCTAGCATTGCTAATACATAAGCCCTTTTGAAATTGCGGACCTAAATAAATTAATAAGTGCTTTAGAAATAGCAGAACTACTTTTTGTATTAGCGCTGCCCAGCACTGTAATCTCATAAGATCTCATGACGCATGCTCAATAATCCAAGTAGAAACTCCAACAAAGTGAAGTCATGTCCTCTGGATGGATTCCTCCTGTTAAAACATTTCATCTTTTATCCAAAATACTTCTTCATTCAAAGGAACTGCAATAAACTCAGTCTTGTAAACACAACCTTCTCATAGTGGGTCAACCAGTTTGTTGGTGACATCCAGAACCTGAAAGTTATGCACCATAACTCATGTTCCCTGAAGGAAGGGAACGAGGTGCAACACATTGCTATGGGAATTGCGCCCCCGCACGATTTACCTGAAGTAATACATTCACGCCTTTACGGCAGGTGGGCGTCACCACAGAGGCCCCGCCCTCTTGGTATAAAGACGCCTGCGCCCATCTATCTTTCTCCAAGAGCACTTCACCGAGCTTGGGCATTGAAAGGGCAAACTGTGTTGCACCTCGTTCCCTTCCTTCAGGGAACATGAGTTATGGTGCATAACTTTCAGTTCCCTTATCAGTCATGTTCACTTGGTGCAACACATTGCTATGGGGAACGCAATTCATTCACGCCCTTGAAATGCTCTGGAAAATGCATGCTTGTGAGAACTTCTACCTTTATACTTTAGGTGTTTTTGGCTGTTCTCTACTGTGTGTTAGAGAGCACAGCCTGAGTGACGTCACATGTAGTAACAGCCAAACTGTAGTGTTTTGCAAACGTGTTTGTGGAACTCCAGTTTGCAGTAGCACAGATGTTTGCAACTGGTACGCCCTTAAAAGGGGACCACGAGGCAGCTAGACCTCGAGTGGAATAGGCATGTACCCCAGAGGGTACCTGTTGACCTTTACTGCTGTATGCCCTCTTTATGGCCTTAGTCACCTAGTGTGAGAGGTGTTGTTTTGACAGGGCTCTGCCAGCAGCTGGATTGGCAAAACATACAAACAACTGGTTTGTTTTCCTACAACTTGCAGTTTTTTTTAAATGTAAGTACTCAATGCCCTGACAGGGCAGAGTGCTTTCAGCCTCCTATGTCCCTCAGTGAGGGCAGGGGGGAGGAAAAGCTGAGAGCTCAAAGTCCAGACTTCTGGGATTTCAAGTTGACACTTTTGGCACATATGCGAGGTTAGGACGCAGGGTGACCTTTGATCCATCAGGGGCAAACTTTGTACACATTGGGTGCACAGATAAAGTGTGGAAGTCCCCCACACGTTTAGCTGAGCAAAGATCCAAGAGTAGAGCAGTTTTATAAGATAACCAATCTATCTTAATGCTGCTCAGAGGTTCTAATGGAGGCTCACACAAAGCGTTCAGGACTAACTGGAGGTCCCAGTCTGGGGCCAGAGTCCTGCTGGGGGGCTTTTTCCTCAGTACGCCCTTCATGAAAAGTATCATGAGATGGTGGGCACCGGGTGTTTTACCTCCCCAGCCTTCATGGCAAGCCGAGATGGCTGACAAAAACAGCTTAATGGTGGAAAATGAGCAGCCTTTTTCCAGCAGGTCCTGTAAAAAGGTGAGGAGTTGGACTAAGTCACAGGAATATGCAATAATATTCCTCTCTAGACACCAAGCCTAAAAAACACGCCATTTACGAGCGTAGAGAGTGTTGACTGTGATCTCGCTCCCTGTATTGTATTTATGACATTGCTGGGAAGGCCGGAGGCCATCGGCCGGAGGCCATCAGCCGGTTCCTCTCAGCGGCCAGGCTGAGAGTTGCCACAGTTCCGGATGTGGGTGCAGGAGCTGCCTGTGGGCCTGAGTCAGAAGATCCCTATGGGGAGGGGGCAGTTGCAATGGTGTCCCTGACAACAGTGAGATAATTTCTGGGAACCACTGTTTCTGTGGCCACCTGGGGGCTATTAATATCAGGGAGAAAGCTCCAATGCGTACACGTTCCACCGTCACCTGAATCAAAGGGACGGGGGAAAACGCATAATATAGCACCCCTGCTGGCCAGCTGTGAGCCAGAGCATCCGTTCCCAGCGGTGCGTCTGTTTCTTTTAGTGAGAAGTACAGGGCGCAGTGCGTGCTGGTTTTGCAGGCGAACAGATCGACGGATGCCCGCCCGTATCGTGACCAGATCTGGTCCACGACCCGTGGGTTCAGCCTCCATTCTGAGGCTAACAGTGGCCCTCTGGAGAGGGCGTCTGCCCCGTGGTTTAGCTCGCCCGGGATGTGTGTCGCTCTCAGTGACAGAATTTTGGGACTGCACCACATGAGCAGCTTGTGCGTCAGACCGAGGAGGGGTCGGGACTTTGTCCCCCCTTCCCTGTTGATGTAGGATACTGTTGTCCTGTTGTCCGATTTTATCAGGACATGCTGTTTTGTAATCAGCCCCTCTTTGCAAAAGTGTTTCATTGACAGGTAAACAGCCTTCAATTCCAGGAAGTTGATGTAGAGCCTTGCTTCCTGCTGTTTCCAGAGCCCTTGGGCATTTTGGTTTCTGCAAATTGCTCCCCAACCTCTTTTTGAGGCGTCTGTTGTGATTACCACACAAAACAGTACTCGTCCCAGCGGGACGCCTGTTATGAACACTGAAGGATCCCTCCAGGGTTCCAGGGCTATCAGACACTCTGAGCTGATCAGAATCTTCCCTGCCCGCCTGAGGGGGATAGGACGCGTTTGTTTGTTTAGCCATATTTGTAGAGCACGCATTTTCAATAATGCCTGTGGCACGCAGGGAATGGATGCTGCCAGCAGGCCCAAGAGGCGCTGGCAGAGCTTGAGGGACACTCTCTGGCCCAGTTGAAAGTGTGCCATGCAGAGGCGTATTGAAGAAATGCGCTCCTCTGAAAGCCGTGCTCTGTACAAAATGGTGTTGACCTGTACACCCAGAAATACGGTAATTCGTGACGGAGTCAGATCGCTTTTCTGCAGGTTTATGACAAAGCCCAGAGCCTCCAGGTGAGCCATCACCATATGTGAGTGCAGCTGGGCCTGTGTTTTGCTCTCGACCAGAATCAGAAGATCTTCGATCTTTCCCCTCAAACGCAAAGCGGAGATATTTTCTGTGTCTCCTCCAGATGCTCATGTGGAAAAAAGCGTCTTTTAAATCCATTGTACATGTGTAATCTCCTGGTCTCACAGACTGGAGTACCTGTCTCAGTGTGAGCATTTTGAACCTGTAAGTTTTTATTCTCCTGTTCAGTGCTCTGAGATCGAGGATCGGTCTCAAGCTCTGGTCCCGCTTGGGCATGAGGAAATATTTGCTGAAGTGGCCGGTGTTTATATTCTGTTTTGGAACAACATTTATCACTCCTTTCAGCAGCATCGTTGACATTTCCTCTTTCAGGACGTGTGCACGGTCTGGGTTTATGTGATTCTAGCACCCCTGTGAACGAGGGCAGTCTTTTGTGGAACTGCAGCCGGAGGCCATGACACACTGTTGACATCACCCAAGTGTTTGGGAGACACGCCCTCCAGGCCTGCGCGTGCGTTGTGAGCATGTAAGGCATGTTTATTGCGGGCTGCCTGTGTCTCGTGTGTGTGGGAGGGGGAGCGTTTTCCCCCGCTCGGCCCCGTGCGAGCTGACCTGTCTGCCAGCGGACGCCGTGAAGTCTGTCGGCTCCAGACAGGCTCCAGGCGTTCCGTTGCATTTCATTGTCTGACCTGACACCCTGTGCTTCACGAGAGAGGAGGGGTGATGGTCCTCTCCTTTCATCGTGACTGTTTTCATAAAAATGGTGTTGTGTTGATGTTGTTGTTGTTGTTGTTGTTGTTGTTGTTGTTGTTGTTGTTGTTGTTGTTGTTGTTGTGTTGTTGTTGTTTTTTTTGTTTTTTTTGAGTCAAGAACCAGAGTAGTTTGTGCTTTTGGTACTTTATATTCGTGTTTTGTAGGACAGAAATTTGTCTTTATTACACACAGCAGAAACATTTTGTTTTGTGCACACACGAATGCCACAAGCTTTTCATAGTTTTTTACAAATAAAGTCTGGGTTTAAATGACTAGGTTCCCATACCACATGGGCGGGCGAACCAACAAAACTGTGAAGTGGGCTCGCTTTGTCAGGCTCGCTTCTGCCTCCTGTCTCGGTTCGCCAAGGAAGTTCTCAGCGGAACCGGTTGACGAGGAACTAACCTGTTCCTGCTCCAGAACTTTCCAACCTGAGATGGGCCTGCTGCAGGTCTCTGCTGTTGCTCCCCGTCGTAAGCTGGTCTTTTCTGCGGGGGGCGGCGCGTGGCTTAGCAGTGTCGAGGCTGCGCGGGTCTGCTCCCGCTGGTGTCTCTGGGTGGGGGGGGCGAAAGCCTTTCCTGGCATCCCCTCGCACAGGGCTTTAGCCTGTTTTTGTCTTT
>JBBPBX010003554.1:5440-18409 GCA_038048925.1 Garcialebias charrua
TAAAGCACTGTGAATGGGTATATGAGGCACAGATTGTGTTGTAAAGTGCTTTGAGTATCTTGATGATAGAAAGGTGCTAAATTAGTACAGTCCATTTAATTTATCAAGACATAGGTGTGGAGGGAGGCATGGCATCATGGATACACTGCCACAAAAACTGTGCTTTGGAAGTTTTGTTCATGCTCAAAAAACCCTTCATGACCATTCACAACTGGTTACACTCTATCACATATCATGTGGAGCCCTCTGAGTTTATCAAGACCCAGCAAAGACCTTCTGTCCCAACATCCAGTGTTAACTTTGGACCAAACAGGCTCCAGCAGAGGAAGGTTGCAGAAACCACACTGACAGATCCTCGGCTTGCTTTTTGATCAAGCCCGAGAAGCTATTTAATACCTTCAAAGTTACTTTGTGCCATGGTACTATCCACTTGAGAGCCTTGCCATCATTAATCCTTTAAACTTTATATTCAAGAGGATTTTTTTTTTCCCCTATGCTCCAAGATTAGCGGTTCAGTGCATTTTTGTGTCAGCTCACTGAGCTGAAATTAATTTCTCAGCTAATTTAGTCATTGCACGCCAAAGTCTTATCTGAATGCAGGCCAGACCATGCCACACTGCTGCTGCACTGCAGGCAGGTTGGATAATGGGGAAACTAGCAGTTGTTTTAGCATCAGCCGGTGCATTTGGTTATCTTAATCTGCATTTATACCGCAAGGAGGTTGCTCGTGTTCTCAAAGCGCAGGCCAGTGACTGACTGGAATCATCCATTTCTATTCAGATTGTAAAATGCTGCTCTCCAGGACCTGTCCTGAGAAAGCCGTATCAGACTGTACTGAAACGTTATAATTCGCCCAAGCTTTTAACCTCACTCTGTGAATGTCTCCTCTCACTGTGAACACTGTATTATGGAGGATTGCTGCTCTGGATAAGTGCTTGATTTACTGCTACTGCCTGTTTCAACCATTATGAGTAAGCTCCTGTGACATGCTGAAGGAGAGGCACTCTATATGTGTGCGTGTGTGTGTGTGTGTGTGTGTGTGTGTGTGTGTGTGTGCTGTTAGTGGCGGGGGTGGCACATGCCGTAATGGTGGCAGAAATGATGTGGGCACATACGTATGATTATGAGTGACTCTCAGTTCCCCTTCCCATCCTCGGTGTGAGTCACTGCACAATCCCTGGCAGCCCCCCCACTCTCCAGAGAAGACAAGGGTGCACACCACTAACAGTTTTTGTTCTGGCACTGGACATGTGGTGGTGTCCCCGCTGATCACCAACTGTAAGTTGACATCTGTGCCTCTCAGCACGGCTCCAGTCCGCCGGGCTCAGGCCTGTTATCAGAACGTGGATACATGGTGCTCCCTCAGCCGTGGATGCGTGAGCTTGTGGCCTCTATAGAAACATGACAGCTTTCAAAGTGTGCATCAGCTCTGTTGTGACACTGACTAAAATGACAGTAAATTGCCATGTTGTAGTGATGTGTAATCAAAGCATCTCTCATCACTGCTCCCGTGACGCCGGCGGCACCACCACGAGGTGCCCATCTGTCAGCAGAGATGTTTAGCTTGCTGGGTTTTAAACGGAGGTGCATGCGGTTCGCTTGCGCATGCAAAGTCTCCCCCAAGGTGTAAGAACTGTGATAATGGCGTGCCGTTCATAATCCTACCCAGTCATCTCCTGTCATTTCTGACAGCCAGTGCTCACCTCATTGGCTGGCAAACACACAGGAATGTGTCCAGCCAGCGTCACAAACATGGCTGTTCCACCAGGGTAAGGAGAGCAGGAAGGAAGCTGTCGACGACTTGTTCTCTCTTTCGAGACGCATGCGGGGGTTAAACATTTCGTAGGACCAGTGTTGGGGTAGTTACCCAAAATAAGTAATTAGTTACATTACTAGTTACTTTTTAAAAAAGTAACATATTACACTACTTAGTTACTCAGTTCTGAAAGTAACTTAGTTACATTACTTTCGGATTACTCTAATACCTGAGATTTAACCTGTATTAATTTTTATCTTTCAATAATGGCATTAGAGATCTTTTTGACACTCATTTTTGATGAAAAAGTAAAACCGCAGTGCTACATAACAAGCACAATGCATATGTAAACGTGCCATTCAAAAGGTATGACAATATCAAAATGTAAAACTTCTGTTAAAAAAACAAAACAAAACAAAAAATAAAACATCTGAAATGTTTGTTTACCTCAGCCTTTGTAGTGGTTGCCTGGCGGTGAAATTCAAGCCGAGCCTGCTTAAACGGTGGCGGCATCAAACTTGCACCATCCCTCTGCGGCTCTTTAGCAGCTAGCTTAGCATTAGCGTGTTGTCTTTGTAAATGCTTGTAAAGATTTGACGTCGAGTTCGCAGCAGTAGACAGTGTCTTGTTGTGGCCCAGACATAGCTTGCACACTACTGTAATGTTCTTGTCCTTTCTCGTGACAAAAGAAAAATAATATGAATACTTCCATCCATAAAATGACATTGCCGCGTTCTCCCCCACCTCCGCCATGTTGTTGTTCATTCAATGTATGTCTATGTAACTTTATATGTCTATGTACGTTGACGTATGACGTTCCGACGTCATCGCGTACGTCTTTGTTTTCCCCCCGTGACAGTCATGCGTCTGCTCCGTCGTCCTCGTCCCACAACTATTCTCCGAAAGGTAAAATTAAAAAAAAACTATTCTCCGAAAGGTCCTGATTGTAACGCAAGTAACGAATGTAAGGTTTTGTTAGTAACTGTAATATATTACAGGCATTTTCAAAGTAGTGCGTTACACTACTACGTTACTGAAAAATGTAATGTAATTACTGTAACACGTTACTAAGGCCCTGTTTACACGGACACTGTGTGGGGGAAACGCAACTTTTGGGTATGTTAATTAGGTTGAAAGTTTTGCGTTGACATGGGCGAATTCTGTGGATACGACTCTCTCCCCCTCCACCCCCCGTACTCATGAATTTACTGTAGTTACCATGCTGGGCCTGTAGATGGCGCTGTGATCTTTGGAACCTTCACTACTGCGCATGCGTGCCACTGCTGCCTGAGGTAAACAAAGCACACGAGGCAGCCTGTTTTCCTCTCTGGCTAAAAGTTCAGCTACTACAAGTTGTTGTCAACAAGTTAACAACAAGTTAAAGCTGGAATTTGGACAAGAGTCAACAGATCTGACACCAAGTGGGACCGCTTCATCTGCACACCAGTTGCTGACTGGACCGGAACCGAGTCAACATGTCTGACTTTAGTCCGTGAGAATCAGCTGATTTACAGCAGCGCTACAAGGTAAACCATGTTCTTAATAATGTTTCCTTGTGTTTAGTTCGATCACAGAACAACCAACTGAGGTTTTATTTTTATTTTTTTCCTGCGAGGTCGAAGCTGTTCCACGAAGCGGACCGGCGGTTCGGATGTGGGTCCAGTTTCCACCAGGATGAAAACAACAGAGTCCAGTTCATTAAAGTTCGGTTAACGTGTTTTTAAAAGTGTTCAATTTAATTCTCAGTGTTTGTGACATGAGTTTGTGGTGTTGAATAAATAAATAAATTAAAAATCAACCTGGTGTCTTCATTTTCAGCAGCATGTTAGGCATGACGTAACGAGTCCAGATAGCTTCATTTAGCTCAGATAAATGTAAATATCTCCCACGCTAACATAAATACTGTTTATTATTGTTAAACTGTTAATATATAGCACATTTAGTATGTTATAGTGCAGCGTGACACGTGAAATGTCCGACTGCCTCGTTAACAGACAACTGGATCCAGGCAGCTGGCTCTCTTCCAACACAGATGCAGGTAAGGTGTAGAATAATTAAATATGAGAATCAAAATATATTCCATCAGCTATAGTTCAGAAAGTGGTGCGTGTGTCCACTGTCCAGTCCACCGCCATTGTTAAAATGCCGGCTGTCTGCGCGTGCGTGCTGCGTGCATGTGTTCAAACAAAAGCTCCACGGGAGATGTTTACATTATCAACGGGGGGTCTGCGAAAAAGTTCCACCTTGAGAGCAGGGTCAGAAAAGTATCGGTGTCATCGAGGGGGGCCAGCAGCGTCGTGTAGGCGATAAGCAAAGTCGCAAAGAGAAAGTAGCGGTTACACTCAAAATACGCGCCGTGTAAACTGGCCCTAAGTAACGCGTTACACCCAACACTGCGTAGGACACAGCAGGATAATTTCTTACTACATACAGTACCTCTCTCGTAGAGCACATGCCCTTAGAGAGAGATCATTTCATCATCTGTTGATAACACTCAGTTGTTGAGTGGCTTTCCACGACTCTGGCTGTGCAGTTGGTTAGAAGCGTTGTCTCTGCCATCATCCACCGTCATCCCTAATCCTGTGACTGCAGCTGTACACACAATGGCTAATCCCTTCATGACTCTATTGTGTTGAAATAAAGACAAGGGGAGTTATTTGTCAGAGGGGGCAGGGTCTGTTGCTGTGTTCGCTGGGGAACAGGCAATGGCATTAAATGTTCACCTGCCAACGTGGCTCTGCTTGGAGGAGGTCCAACAACAGCTGCTGCCACCAGAGGAGTGGATACTGAGAAAGTGTTAGCCTTTTCTACCATGTTGCTTTGCCTTGCACACTGGAATTTACATGAATCCCATTAGGATTAGAATTAATGAACCTACACAAAATGCTCCAGAATGGCCAGGAAAAAGCCACGGCTCAAGGAATATTTATCTTCTTCTTCCCTTCCTCAGGGAACTCACACAAAGACTTGGCAACTGGTTTTATGCCGGATGCCCTTTTGACGCAACCACAGAGTTACCACAGCCCTTTTTGTGGAGCAGAGAGCTGCCGTAGGGTGCCTGGGTGGGGATTAGAGCCCAGAGTGGGGCAAATGAAGGTAAAGGCAGTTGTGGGTGGTCTGGGGGATTGAACCGGCGACCTTTTTATCCTGACATGTTGAGGAAGGTGCTGTGGTCCGATCAATCCATAGTTGAGTCTTTTGACCATGAAGGACAACTGGTGCAACCCTTGCATAATGCTAAGAAAACACTGTGGCAACTTTTAGGCATGATTTATTTAAATTAAAAAAAATAAAAAATGGAAACATGATATCACTCCAGCCACCCTGCCAAGAGAGAGAGAGAGAGAGAGAGAGAGAGAGAGAGAGAGAGAGAGAGAGTCTTTATTGTCATTTGCACCGCATGTGGTACATGAGATGAAAACGAGATTATGTACACGAGGTCCCAGTTACATCCAACAACAAATGAAAGAGAAAAACAGTAATAACATCTAGAACTAACTAAGAAAAGCATCAACTAGTAATACACAGCAGCACGAACATGAGTTTGTATGAGCAGATGGTCACAGATGAACACAGATGAACACAGCAACAAGAAAACAGATCAGCATCAGTATGATGTGATATTTTGCAGTGTTTATTTTTTATTTTATTTTTATTTATTCATGAGTCTAACAGCCTCAGGGTAGAAGCTGTTCCTCAGTCTAGTGGTTCTACACTTGATGCTCCTCAACCTCCGTCCTGAGGGGAGTGGGGCAAAGAGTGAGTGTGCTGGATGAGTGAGGTCTTTCATGATGCAGGTGGCTCTTTTCCTGCATCTGGAGGTGTAACTAGCCGTGTTTCCATCAAGGTTTCTAGGTGCGCATTTTGAAGTATCGCAGCAGAAAAGCTTAATGGAAACGGCAAAATACGAAGTTACTTCCTGAAATTCGCCAAAAAGTTTATACGCTCGCTTGAGGTGGTTTTTGGGAGCTGCGAAACCGAGCAGCTGCGCAAAACGACAGATGGAAACACATTTGCCGACTCGTGCTGCCGTAGCGCACATTCACGTCACGTGACTGATCAGCTGTTTCCGCTCCGGACAACATGTAACTCGCTAAAACTAGTTGGCATGACAGAATAAATACAACTCGCCCGATAGCAGCACGTACCTGAAATATTCTCCCCATTTTGACGAGATGTGTGACCGGGTTCTGTTTTCAACCGCTACTTCCTGTTTACTCTCTGGTCTACTGTAGACATGCGCAGTGCTGACGTCTGACGTAATGACGCTGACGTCTGACGTAATGACGCTGTGCGCGGCTTGGAAAAAGCGCTTCAAGCCAGTAGATGGAAACACTTCTGCTCTGCATTAATTTGTATTTACATATTTGCGAGGTAGCTCAAAATTCGAAATGAAAATGGATGGAAACAGGGCTAATGTCTGTGATGGTGGGGAGACTGACTCCAACAGACTTCTGTGCAGCCTTCACCACTCTCTGCAGAGCTTTCCTCTCTTCAACTGTGCAGCCTCCATGCCACACGTTGATGCTGGAGCACAGGATGCTCTCCACTGCACACCTGTAGAAGGAGGTGAGGACTGGGCTGCTCAGACCAGCTCGTCTCAGCCGTCTGAGGAGACGAGAGGAGAAGAGAGGGCTGTTTAACAAAACTCACAGGAGCGTGTGAATCAGAGACGCAAACAAAATGACAAACAGAACACTGATGGAGTAAACTTTAAAAAAAAATCTTTCTTCATGGAAACCTGAGTCTTCCAGAAACTGCTTCACCTTCCAGCAGAATAAACAGAAAGAAGAACAAACTTGGTTTAAATTAAACAAATTATCTTTGAATTTAGATAAAACTAATTACATGATATTCAGTAACAAAAAGAGAATTGTTGACGATCCATTTGAAATTGAAGATGTTGTGATCTGTAAAGTGAGTGAAGTGAAGTTTCTGGGTGTTATCATTGATGACAAACTGACATGGAAACATCATGTAAATTCCATTAAAACAAAAATAGCTAGATCAATTGCAGTACTGTATAAAGTCAGGGATTTTTTAATTGATAAAGCTCTGCATATGTTGTATAACACAATCATTGCTCCACATTTAATCTATTGTATTGAGGTTTGGGGAAAAGCGTGCAAAACAATTACAAAGCCTGTTTTTATTTTACAAAAGAGAGCTGTAAGAGTAATCACCAGAAAACATTTCAGTCACCCATCAAACACCTTGTTTCTTCAGCTAAACTTATTGAAATTCCAGGAATTGGTAGAATATAGTATTTTATCAGTTATGTATAGGGCTCATAATAACACATTACCTTTAAATATCCAAAGAAATTTTATAAAAAGACAAAGTTATTACAATCTCAAAGGGACAGAGATATTCATCAAACCACAATTCAGAACCAGCTTAAAGGGACGGTCTACCTCAATTCAGGGAGTTCGATTGTGGAATGCTCTGGAGAGTGATGTTAAAAATGCAAAATCAATGTATACATTTAAGAAAAAGGTCAAAAAGGACTTGCTCAAAAACTATATATGATGTAACTTAGTGTGTTTGTGTATTACACTTATGTTGTACTTATGATGTAGCTTAGTGTGTTTGTGTATTACAGTTAGAAAAATTAAGTAGAGTTATTCATTTTGTGATGTAGTTTGTGTATTACAGTTAGAAAAATTAAGTAGAATTATTCATTTTGTGATGTAGTTTGAAGGTTATCATTGGTTGAACAAACTGTGAAATAAGGGGCAGATATAATAAGATTTCATCTTCTTTCTGCTCCCTTCATTTTATCCTACTTGTATTCTTGTATCTGATGAAACTGTCTTGTATTGTTCTTTTAAAATGAATGAATAAACATCAAATCAAATCAAATAACCAGTTCAATGTCCTTGACTGCCCAGTCAAAGCCTAGGCCTCAGTCCATTTCAGTGTCATCTACACAAACAGCATCATCCAACCGGAATGAGATACAGCAGTTTGATTTTAACGTTTAACGTGTATGAATATTTCTTGTTGTAAGGAACAAAATAACCAACAAAATACAGGATGGAGGTTGAGTTACACGTGTGCAACACATGAGTAAGTTTTACCTTTATTCTCTAAAAAGGTCTTACCATTTCCCAGAGTACCGGTAATCATCTGGTGTAATGTTTTTGTACACATCAGACGCAGGGTCGGAGTGGGACTCACTTTCAGTCCTGGAGTTTCAGACTGGCCCACTTTAGATCCCAACCTATTATTATTAAAATCATGTAATTATAACCTTACATCAGGGGTGATTCTAGAATCTGCCCTTTAGGGGTGCTTAGCTCCCAGTGCCAGCAACGGCTCAGCTTGAACAATGTGGTGACCATTGATGTCAAAACAATTTGTAATATTGGGGAGACACCCTGATGGATGGGTCTGGGGGTGCTCTCCCAGAAAATATTGAATAAAGTAGATGCCATTTCCTGCATTCTGGTGTATTTTAATTGGTTGTTTAACATCTAGTTTTACCTACACAAGTAAACACTTATTCAATAACTACTGTATTTTGGAGTAAATGGCACAACAAGAAGTAGCCTGACCAACAGCTCTCCTTGTGTGAATAGAGCATGCTCCACTTCTATCACATATCCTAGTCACTGTTTAATAAGCACAGTGTAGCCCAAGTTAAGTTTGAGGGGAAAAAAGTCACTAGCCAATATGAAATGATAATAATAATCACTCCTTCTTCCCAATGGCCTATAGCATAAGGCAATATGATCATCATGCTAGGGTTAGGTCTACTGCAACCTTACCCAGTTGTAGGGTCAAGAGACAAACATGTAGCATTAACACAGTATGAAGAACATTCAGGGATTGTTTCTGAGAACATTATCAAATATTTTATATGAATGGTAAGATCGTTTCGCCCATGAAGAAATGTAACCCCGGCTGAGCTAACCAGACAAACGAACGGACAAAGATAGTTGTAATGGTGGAGGTAGTGAAGTTCACGGTGTTAGTGAGGCATTTCTGCTGTATCAGCCAACATCAGTGTATTGTATTAGTTAGAAAATTAGAAAGAGTTAGTCATTTTGTACTGTTGGTTGAAGATTATTATTGTTTAATCTGATTGTTGGAAAAAGGGGGCAGATATAATAAGATTTATTCTTCTTTCTGCTACCTTTCATTTTTTTATATTTTGTAATGATTGTCTTGTATTGTTTCTTTTGTAAAAAAAAATGAACAAATTTAATAAACATAAACATATACATTAAGTCACAGAAGACAGGCAAAAATAAAAAAATTCCAAGTTATAATAACTTAAAATAATTACTGCAGTGGAGGTTTTCATGCCACAGAGTGACACAGGGCAAGAACTCATTGAAATGCAATGTTAATTTTACATTACACAGCCTATTAAAGCTGCAGTCTGTAACTTTTCTAAAAATCTATTTTTAACATATTTATTCACTCTGTCACTATCTCCTGACAGACTGATGTTAGACAAAGTAATCTCTGAAAAAAACTATAGTCTCCTTGCTTCACCAGGTGGTACTAAAAGCATTTTTAAAAAAACACAGTGACCCGCCGTTAACCAGCCAATAAAAACAGAGTTTTTAACCAGCCAATAAAAACAGAGCTTCTCACTTCTCACGCTCCTAACCCACGCCCCCGCCTGTCCCAGCCCCAGCGGCCGCGCACGTTCTCGTTCAAAGGATTGCAAAGCGATGCAGGACTGTTTTGTATGTGACACAAATGTATTAAATTCCCCTTCTTCATCCCTGATCTGGACTTTTCTTTTGTTTTTTTGCCAAAAGTCAAGTGATCGCTTCCTCCTCCGCTGACTCCATGACTGAAATAATGAGGAAATGAATGAATTTGTCACGAGCGAATTAAACTCGGGTTCAACGTGGCTGCGCGAGGCTCTGCAGATTTCATGGTGTTCTGGTGTGCTGGACCAGCGCTCCATTTTTTTATTTTATTTTTTAGAACGTTTTATTAACATATAAACACAGAAAATCGCAGCGGCTGCGACAGGACATGCAGTGGAGGCGGAGCTAAGGAAGCTGAGCTGAAGTTCAGCGAGAGCAAGGGGGAGCAGAGCCATATATGGCTCTGACGGGGAGGGACCAGAAACATGTCTCTGTTCAACATTTTTCTAAGTTCCAGCGTGTTCAAAAAACTACAGACTGCACCTTTAAACACTTTGTACAAAATCAGTTTAGTTTTAAAGTTTAGCTTGTTCAGTTCAGTTTAGTCTAAGACTAAACTTGTGCAACCAGAAGTTACAACATATGTCTACATATACATATACTGTACATATAAAACACACAAAACAAAACACAACTAACTCTAAGCATTAACCTTTAATTTAACCACTAAGCATGCAATGTAATTAAGATAGAAAATGGAGGATTTACCTGGAGTTACCTTCATACAGATGAACATGTGGTACTTCCTGTTTATCACTGTTGTAATCAGCTGCTCATGGGGTCGGCCACTGGCTTTTTACATTTTTCCAAACTCCATTTCATTTTTGAAACGGAATAAACTGTGTTCCACCATCTAAACACTCAGGGTAACACGTGTCTGTATTACATTTTCCCCATTGGCAACGTTAAAACATTTTTTTTCTGATGATTTTCGTGAAATTCCTCTGACCACAAAGCATCTGTAAAGCAAAACCCTGATGAGCTTTCACTCTGCAGGTAAGGGGCGTTTACCTTCGGGACAAATTGAGGTTGCTGATTGGTCAGTTGCTGACATGCTTACTGGATTGATTGACAGGTGGCGTTGAGGATCCGACTCATGAATTTTTTTTTTTAAAACGAGAGCTGCCGCCGACCCTGGGTGGAGGCGGGGCGGCCCTGGTGCAGCAGTAGAAGTGTTCTGTGTTTTTATGTTGTAAATCAAAAGTCCTAAAAAATAAAATAAAAACAGGAGCGCTGGCCCTGCAGCTGACGCAGCAGACCAGCCCAATGGGAAACAATGGCGGCTCCAAATATATTTTCTGCAGGTGCTAAGGGGTGGGGCTAAGCATTTTTCTTAAGGTGCTATGAAGGATCATTTGTTCTTTCACTTCTCAACACACACACAGACACAAGCACAGAGGTGCACTCAGAACTCAGACAAGTACAGGTGGTCCCCGACTTACGAGCGAGTTCCATTCCTCAGAGTATCTCGTAAGGCGAAATCTCGTACGTCGGAACACGATACACGTGTTCTCGTAAGTCCGGATTTTCGGTCGTAAGTCGGAAAATTTATGCTAGCGCTACTACGAACACTCGTTTTTCATCACAAATGTTCATACTAGTTCATAAACATGCTCAGAAACTTGTTTCCAAACGGTTAGCTAACACACTTTCATCTAAAAACACATAAAAAAGTGCTGTATTTTTTGTATGTTCTTTACAAATTTACTGCTCGTTCGCCAGCTCGTAATTCCGGAACCTCGTATGTAAGAGCGCTCGTAAATCGGGGACCACCTGTATAGTCACCAATAAAGTGGATAGTGAATATGTGGTATTCTGCAATCTAATTAACGCATGTACAAACATGACATACATATGTACAGTATAGTGTAAAATGTAAACTGTTACAATAAATCCACTGTATTGTTCCCCCAGATGTATCTGTGTATACGTGGACAATTTCAGTGCACATGCAGCACTTAATGAATTACAAAGTCACAAGGTTGAAATCATTCACTCAACATCAGAAGTCTTCATGACAGGACAATCCGCCTGTTATTGTGAAATCTGTATCCTCCTTTCAGAAAATGCTGACTAGCAAAACAAAAGATGGCAGCTCTACCCACGCTGTGTTTCAACCACAAATATTGATCGAGCCATCCTTTGCTAAAACTTCTCTGTTGCACTCCAAATAGGTGTGATGGGTATTTTTGCAGAAGTGGTTGTCTTGGTACATCTTGACTTGAAGAGTTCTGCTTAGATCCTCCAGCTGTCCAGCACGCAGTGTTGGCATTCTCCGCAGATGTGGAAGGATGATAGTACGCTTGATCCCCTTCTTCCAAATTATTGTTTCTTTATTGATCGCAGTCTGCTTCCAAAAAAATCCTCCTTCTTTGATTCCATCCTAGGAAATTTGGGTAAGGGAAAACAGTTCATTTTTGCATGTCGTACACTTTTCAAATGTTTACCAAACTTTTGGTAACTTGAATTTTCACTTCCGGTTCAGAGGTTCATTTCCTGTTGTGAGATAGTATTTTTTTTAAAACTCAATAAATCATTGATTGCTTTTTGAAATTAGTTGTGTTTTGCAAGTAAAATATCACAACAACCTCATATTAAAGAATCTCAACTTACATGAAAAATTAAATAACCTGATACCCTGATGCATGCTCAATAATCCAGGTAGAAGAATCTAAAAAAGCTAAGTCTGGTCCTCTGGACATTAAAAAAACAAAACAAAACAAAGCAAAAAAATCCTTTTTTTGGCTTTGTTTTTTGTTGTTGTTTTTTTTAATGTCCAGAGGACCAGACTTAGCTCTTTTGGATAAATAACCTGATATTTTCTTGGGGGTGCAACGAGGGCTATGACTTTTCAAGGGAGTGCTATAGCACCCCCTAGCACCCCACTGTCCGGGAAATGTCCCTGTCCTCCCGATTAGCCACTTCGGGCCTGTATCAGAGCAAACAAACATTTCAGAGGCAAACGGGGCTTTCATTCCAGCCAAGCTCTTTTGTAAAATATATTTTGCAACATGCAAATGAAAGAGAATAATGGAGTATTGTTGCCTGCAGTTTATGAGCCCAGATTGTAACCGGTAATTGCAACACCGTAGCTGGCATTTTCACAGCTGGACTTCCTGTTTACAGAGGAAACGTGTGCACGGCTCAGTAACTTGACCACAGGCAACCTGCTGGTTGAGGATGGAGCAAATGACCACGCTCTCACACGTCCGCGGGCCATGGCCTTCGTTCCTGCTCAGTTTGGCACGTCATAGCTGTGGTGCACCGAGCAGCCCAACCCACAGGGTGGACAATTAGTTCTTAATGGCAGCGATCTGATAGGCGTCTGCTGCTGGAAGAGGAAATCTGTAGCAGACTGACATTACATCACAGGAAGGATTGACTTTCAGACTGAAGCCTTCTGTCTCATCCCGCTGTGCCTCTCAGCTCTACAAGGAATGCCTCCGTCCTTGTGGATTTGCTGTCTGAACGTTTTTACTTTGTTCATCCACAGATGTTTGTGCTGAAATCAGCGAATGTCTCGAGGACCTGAATCTGTTATTT
>JBBPBX010003554.1:18431-29433 GCA_038048925.1 Garcialebias charrua
CCCCATGACACCCTACTTAGAGTAAGAGGCAGGGCAGACGCTGGGAAATTTTAATCAGAAAGAGAATAATGAATTTGTGGAATCTGAAAATGCGCCTCTCAAACAAAACACTTTCAACCTCCTTTGATGTGTAAAAGTTGCCACACACACCTCTCAACCCCCTCTGTGAATTAAATTATTTTTTGTGTGTGTACAGTTGCTCAGGGGCACTGTGACCCTCATTACATGAATGCTGCAGAAGAGAACCCCCACCCCATACACACGAATACCACCATGCAGCTCAGTGTTGACAGGGGGGTTAAATGGGTTGCTGAAGGGTCTGAGGCTTTATAGAAGGAAAAGCTGAGTGAAATTAATTACTGCTTTTTTCTTGATGTGTCTCATCTCGTGTTGTGATTTATTGGGTAAAGTTAAAATACATTTGCTCTATTTGGAACGGACACTAGGAGCAGAATTTTACCACAACTGGGCCCATTTTCAAAGTAAGACATTTAAAACCTGAAAGTTATGCACCATAACTCATGTTCCCTGAAGGAAGGGAACGAGGTGCAACATATGCTATGGGAATTGCGCCCCCGCGCGATTACCTGAAGGAATACATTCACGCCTTTATGGCTAGGGCGTCAGCGTCGCGCCAGAGGCCCCGCCCTCTGGGTATTTAAGCGCTGACGCCCATCCATCTTTCTCCAAAATTGCACTTCACCGAGCTTTCAGCATTGAAAGGGCCAGATATGTTGCACCTCGTTCCCTTCCTTCAGGGAACATGAGTTATGGTGCATAACTTTCAGTTCCCTTTCAGTCATGTCTCTCGGTGCAACATATGCTATGGGAACGTAATTCATTCACGCCCTTGAAATGCTCAGTAAAATGCATGCTAGTGTGAACGTCTGCCCTTGACCAGCAGGCATCTCAAGGCTACTTTCTACTGTGTGTTAGAAAGAACAGCCTGAGTGACATCACACGCAGTAACATCCAAACTGTAATGCTTTGCAAAAGTGTTTATTGAGCTCCAGTTCACCGCAGCACAAATGTCTGCAACTGGTACACCCTTGAACAGTGACCACGAAGTGGCCAAGCCCCGAGTAGAGTGAGCGTGCACTCCAGAGGGCACCTGTTGACCTTTGCTACTGTACGCCCTTTTAATGGCCTCAGTCACCCAATGTGAGAGGCGTTGTTTTGGTAGGGCCTTTCCGGTTGCAGGTGCTGCAAAGCACACAAACAGTTAATTTGTTTTTCTCCATTCGGCTGTTCTCTGCAAGTGCTTAAAGCTCTCACGGGGTAGAGAGCCTTCAGCCTTTCCTGTTCCTGAGTGAGGACAGGAGCAGGTGGAAAAGAGGAGAGTTCAAAGTCCAGACTCTTATGGTTTAAAGTCAAGACCTTGGGGATATATGCAGGATTAGGTCTTAGGGTGACCTTTGACCCGTCAGGGGCGAATCTGGTACACATTGGTAGGGATGGGAATTGATAAGAAATTATCAATATCAATGCCGTTATCGATGTCCTTTATCGATTCAATTCCTTATCAATTCTGTTATCAATTCTCATTTGGGTAAAAAAATATAGTAAACCATTTGAATAATAAACGAATAATATAGGATAGAGTTTCCGGAAAGGCCTTGGTTGGCTGCATTTTCCTTTTGCAGTTAGAACTTGGCAGTCACTTTTAGTTGTGTTGGTGACGTTGTGGTTCACTTTCTACTTTTCTTGTAGGACACATACTTCTTAGGTAGACTTTAGTTGGGTTATTTTTATTTATTTATTTTTTTGTCCTGTTTATCTCCTGTCCACGCTCCAGCTCAGTAGGTGGCGGTAATGCACCTTAAGTTGTTTGCCAACCGCCATTAAACTCCACCTAGAAGAAGAAGAAGAACTCGGTGCTAACGTTTATGCTAGCTGTTTGTGCTGGGGTTACTTGGATAAATCCGCAGAGAACCCCGCTGTTTCAAGCCAAATTAACGCGGCCGGAGGATTCTATTGTGTGTTTTGTGTCGACCACTCGACGGTGAGTCGTTAATTTTATGTATTTTGGGTTCATTTCGCCAATTTTACTCTTCAAAATGGCGGCCGCCATTTTGAAGAGGGCAACTGGTGAAATAATGTTTTTAATCCAGCAGATTTGACCATTTGAACCAGTTAAGCTCAGAAAAACCTTGTGCTATAAAGTCACTGATTTTATAGAACAAGGTTTTTCTGAGCTTAACCGGTTCAAATGGTCAAATCTGTTGGATTTAAAAAAGTATTTCTCCATCTGCCCTCTTCAAAATGGCGGTTAGCGTGTTAGCAGAACCGATAAGCTGAATCGTTAAGACACGCAACCTACAATTCCATGGAATTCCTTGGCGCACACGTTTCAGTGTCAGCCCAATCAGGGGGACAGGTGGAAAGGCATAGTAGAGCACCCCTGCTGGCCAATCATGTGCCAGAGCATCCATTCCCAAAGGTGCGTCTGTTTCCCTCAAGGAGAAGTAGAGGTCACACTGTGAGCTAGCCCTGCAAGCGAACAAGTCCACAGAGGCTCTCCCAAATCGTGACCAGACCTGTTCCACAATCCGTGGGTTCAGGCTCCATTCTGACGCCAAGAGAGGCCCTCTTGAGAGGGCATCTGCTCCATAATTTAGATCACCAGGGACATGAGTCGACCTAAGTGACAGGATTCTTGGAGCACACCACGTGAGCATCCTCTGCGTCAGTCCGAGGAGGGCCCGAGACCTTGTCCCTCCCTCTCTGTTGATGAAGGACACTGTGGTCCTGTTATCTGATTTCACCAGGATGTGCTGTCCAGCAATCAGACCTTTACTGAAGAAGTATTTTAATGACAGGAATACGGCCAGCAACTCCAGGAAGTTGATATGTAATCTCGCTTCCCGCTCATTCCAAAGGCTGCGGGCGTTCTGATTTCTGCAGATCGCCCCCCATCCTGTTTTAGAGGCGTCCATCGTGATTACTACACGAGACGACACCCTTCCCAATGAGACCCCTTCCGTGAAAACGGACGGGTCTCTCCAAGATTCCAGGGCCCTCAGGCACTCTGAATCTATCCTAACCTTTCCTGCTTGATTAGTCAGGGCAGGTTGTGTCTGTCGGTTTAGCCATACTTGTATGGCCCGCATTTTCAGTAAAGCGTGTGGCACACAGGGAATGGCTGCCGCCAAGAGGCCTAAAAGGCGTTGGCAGGTCCTCACAGGGACCCGTTGGTTTGGAACAACCAGTTGGCTGATGACAGCCTGAAACCAGCTGCTCACATGATCAAGGAGGACCATTAGCCTAACGACGGATCGTTAGCACCCTGATGGTTGTTTGCTATTCACAGAGGGCTGAGTGATACTAGCAATAACAGCATTGTAAGAGGGAGACAGTTGAACCCGGAGGCCTCCACCTCTGTTTAATGATGGACGGTTTCTTTTCACAAAGATGGCCTCCTTTACTCCTCTCTCAAACCATCGTTCCTCTCTATCAAGGATGTGAACATCTTCATCCCTGAAAGAGTGACGCTGGCCTGGAGATGAGTGTAGACTGCAGAGTCCTGACCTGATGATGTTGATCTTCTGTGCTGGTCCATCCTTTTGGCCAGTGGCTGTTTAGTTTCCCCGATGTAAGACTGATCACCCTCCTGACACTGAACAGCATACACAATATTACTCTGTTTGTGCCGGGGGACTGGATCTTTGGGATGAACCAGTCTTTAATGTATTTTGGGGTTTAAAAGCCACTGGGACGTTGTGTTTAGAAAATAAACGTCTCAATGTCTCTGAAACTCCCGCAACATCTGGAATGACCACTGGTCTGGGTCTGGGTTCCTTCTTTTCACCTGATGGCTGGCTGGAGTCCTGTTTGGGTTTCTTCTCTGCTTTCAGGAAGGCCCAGTTAGGATATCCACATTTCTCTAGAGCCTGTTTTGTGTGTGATTTCTCCTTCTGTCTGGCTCCTGAGTTAGTGGGGACGCTGTCTGCTCTGTGGTACAGAGTCCTGATGACTCCTAACTTGTGCTCCAGAGGGTGATGGGAGTCAAACTGTAAATACTGGTCTGTGTGGGTGGGTTTGCGGTACACCTCAGTTTGCAAATTCCCCATCCATCCATCTTCTTCCGCTTATCCGGGGTCGGGTCGCGGGGGTAGCAGCCTAAGTAGGGAGGCCCAGACTTCCCTCTCCCCAGCCACTTGGAGCAGCTCCTCCGGGGGAATCCCAAGGCGTTCCCAGGCCAGCCGAGAAACATAGTCCCTCCAGCGTGTCCTGGGTCTTCCTCTGGGTCTCCTCCCGGTGGGACATGCCCGGAACACCTCACCAGGGAGGCGTCCAGGAGGCATCCTAACCAGATGCCCGAGCCACCTCAACTGGCTCCTCTCGATGTGGAGAAGCAGCGGCTCTACTCCGAGTCCCTCCCGGATGACTGAGCTTCTCACCCTATCTCTAAGGGAGAGTCCAGACACCCTGCGGAGAAAACTCATTTCAGCCGCTTGTATCCGAGATCTCGTTCTTTCGGTCATAACCCAGAGCTCATGACCATAGATGAGGGTGGGAACGTAGATCGATCGGTAAATTGAGAGCTTTGCCTTTTGACTCAGCTCTCTCTTCACCACGACAGACCGGTACAGCACCCGCTTCACTGCGGATGCTGCACCTATCCGCCTATCGATCTCACGCTCCAGTTTTCCCTCATTCGTGAACAAGACCCCGAGATACTTAAACTCCTCCACTTGGGGCAGGACCTCCTCCCCGACCCGGAGAAGGCATGCTACCCTTTTCCGGCTCAAGACCATGGCCTCGGATTTGGAGGAACTGATCCTCATCCCGGCCGCATCACATTCAGCTGCAAACCGCTCCAGCGAAAGCTGTAGATCACGATCTGATGAAGCCAATAGGACCACATCATCTGCAAAAAACAGAGAAGCGATTCTAAGGCCACCAAAACGGATCCTCTCAACACCTTGGCTGCGCCTAGAAATTCTGTCCATAAAAGTTATGAACAGAATCGGTGACAAAGGGCAACCTTGGCGGAGTCCAACTCTCACCGGAAACGAGCCTGACTTACTGCCAGCGATGCGGACCATGCTCTGACACCGGTCGTACAGGGACCTAACAGCCCATATCAAAGGGCCTGGTACCCCATACTCCCGGAGTACCCCCCACAGAACCCCCCGAGGGACGCGGTCGAATGCCTTCTCCAAGTCCACAAAGCACATGTAAACTGGTTGGGCAAACTCCCACGCACCCTCCAGGACCCTGCTGAGGGTGTAGAGCTGGTCTAGTGTTCCACGACCAGGACGAAAACCACACTGCTCCTCCTGAATCCGAGGTTCGACTATCCGACGGACCCTCCTCTCCAGAACCCCTGAATAGACCTTACCAGGGAGGCTTAAGAGTGTGATCCCCCTATAGTTGGAACACACCCTACGGTCCCCCTTTTTGAATAGGGGAACCACCACCCCAGTCTGCCAATCCAAGGGAACTGCCCCCGATGTCCACGCGATATTGCAGAGTCGCGTAAGCCAACACAACCCCACAACATCCAGAGCCCTAAGGAACTCAGGACGAATCTCATCCACCCCCGGAGCCCTGCCACCACAGAGCTTTTTAACCACCTTGGCGACCTCAGCACCAGAGATTGGAGAGCCCGACCCAAAATCCCCAGGCTCCGCTTCCTCAGTGGAAGACGTGCCAGTAGGATTGAGGAGGTCTTCGAAGTATTCCGCCCACCGACTCACAACATCCCGAGTTGAGGTCAACAGCACGCCATCCCCACCATAAATGGTGTTGGTCGCGTACCGCTTTCCCCCCCTGAGACGCCGGATGGTGGACCAGAATCGCCTCGAAGCCGTACGGAAGTCATTCTCCATGGCCTCTCCGAACTCCTCCCACGCCCGAGTTTTTGCCTCAGCAACCACCCGAGCCGCATGCCGCTTGGACTGCCGGTACCTATCTGCTGCTTCCGGGGTCCCACAGGCCAAAAAGGCCCAATAGGACTCCTTCTTCAGCTTGACAGCATCCCTCACCGCCGGTGTCCACCACCGGGTTCGAGGGTTGCCACCACGACAGGCACCAACAACCTTGCGGCCACAACTCCGATAAGCTGCCTCGACAATAGAGGCGCGGAACATGGCCCACTCGGACTCAATGTCCCCCGCCTCCCTCGGAACGTGTTCAAAGCTCTCCCGGAGGTGGGAGTTAAAGCTCCGTCTTACGGGAGACTCTGCCAGACGTTCCCAGCAGACCCTCACAATACGTTTGGGTCTGCCAGGTCTGACCGGCATCCTCCCCCACCATCGGAGCCAACTCACCACCAGGTAGTGGTCAGTTGACAGCTCCGCCCCTCTCTTCACCCGAGTGTCCAGGACATGCGGCCGCAGATCAGATGAGACGACAACAAAGTCGATCATTGAACTGCGACCTAGGGTGTCCTGGTGCCAAGAGCACATATGGACACCCTTATGCCTGAACATGGTGTTCGTTATGGACAATCCATGACGAGCACAGAAGTCCAACAACAGAACACCACTCGGGTTCAGATCAGGGGGGCCGTTCCTCCCAACCACACCCCTCCAGGTCTCACTGTCATTGCCCACGTGAGCGTTGAAGTCCCCCAGCAGAACAAGGGAGTCCCCAGGAGGCGCACTCTCCAATACCCCCTCCAAGGACTCCAAAAAGGGTGGGTAATCTGCGCTGCCGTTTGGCGCATAGGCACAAACAACAGTCAGAGCCCGTCCCCCCACACGTAGGCGAAGGGAGGCTACCCTCTCGTTCACCGGGGTGAACCCCAACGTACAGGCCACTGTACGTTGGGGTTCTGAGACCTCACAGTCTGAGATCTCACAGTCCAAAAAAGCCAAACTGCCATTTTTTTTACATCTTCTTGTGTGAACTTGATATATTTATCCACAGAGTTGATGTGATCAGTGAAATGTTGGACTTGCTGAGATTTAATTTTAACCCAGGTGTCATCAACATACCTGAACCAATGACTTGGTGGTCTCCCTGAAAAGGACGTCAATGCTGTCTTTTCTACCTCCTCCATCCATCCATCCATCCATCCATCCATCCATCCATCCATCCATCCATCCATCCATCTTCATCTTGTTCTGAACTCAGGTCTTAGGGGCAGCAGCTTGAGTAGTGAGCTCCAGACATCTCTTTCCACAGCCACCTCTTCCAGCTCTTCTGGGAGGACTCCAAGGCATTCCAATTCCAACTGAGAGACATACAGTCATTCCAGCGTGTCCAGGTTCTTCCCCGGGTCCCCACTTAGTCGACATATTAACACATACAGTAAAATATACGGACAAAATTAATAACTTTTATTAGCAAATAACAATTTTGTTAAGGTGTTGCTTAGCATTTTATTCTTGTAATAACAAATTAAATGTCACAGCTGTAAAAAAAAAAATACAGCAGTTTACTGGTTTATACTTTAGGTTGTTCAGTTGTACCTCAGTTGTTTTCAGAAAAAGTTCAATGAATGTGATGTGTAAGTTTGTTAAAGTGCAAGAATAAATATATGTTTTTCAGTTTTCAGTTTTTGGCCTTGTGATGTTTTAAACAGCTGTGCTAAATCAGCCATGACACCGCTCTGTCTTAGTTTAATCAAAGTCATCAGGACTTGGTCTACAACAGACAGATAATGAAACAGAAATGTCCCGCAGGCCAACAGTTGAATACGTAGCCCTGTTCTAAAGAGACTAATCTGTACTTTATCACATTTACACACATCAGAGGCAATGAGGGGTTCAGTGTTCTGTCCAGGGACACTTTGGCATGTGACTGCTGATGGATTTGAACCCCCAACTTTTTCATTGGAAGACGACTGCTCTAGCCACAGCTGAGTGGATCACAGGATCTGTGTCTCTGGCTCTCGCTGTCTGTCTCTCTTTTCCCTGTAGGTGCTGGAGCAGCAGAGCCAGTGGACACTGCTCATTACCAACCTTTAAAAGATCAAGTCACTCCACACGTCTTTGTTGGATTGTTAGTCCTAAACATGATTCACCTACAACCCCTTGTGTTTCTTATGATCTTATAAATATTCCTGGATACCTCCTTCATCAGCTGCAAGTCTGCCTTTCCTGCAAAACAGTGAGAAACTCTGGTTACTCCGACTCAGCCGTTCACTGCCAGCCTGTCTGCTTTCTAACAGCCAAAACCTGCCTTCCTTCATTCCCTGAACACTGAGGTCCCTCTAAACCTGGAAACCAAGTAAGACACTTGCTTCCTTCTACATTAACTTTACCATCTGGAAATACCTGCAATCAGCTCTCATCACCCGCCACAGATCCAAACGTCCCAGCTCCGTCTCCTCCAGCAGTAATAAACTAACTTACCTTTTTTAATATAGTCTTCTTTCTATCTTGGTTCTTTTCATTGTTCATTTATTGTTGAATTTAATATTTGCCAAAATGGGTGTGTCTTCAGTTATATGGTGTGAGGAGCCAAAGGGTTTGGTTTAGGGGTCACTGACAGTACAGCTCTGTCAGGAACATCCTGTGTCTTAAGGAGCAATGGGATTAACCTGTCTAAATAAAGGTTGAATGAATTTACAAAAACCAAAAATACTGCAGATCTGGTCCCACAAAAAGAGGTCAGTGGAACTAAATTTAAGTATCAGGTCATCTGGACGGTTTCTTTTTTTTTGCTTAGATGTTTCGTCCTTCATCCAAAAGACTTCGTCAATCCAGATCCCATGAAAGACAGCCATGCCAAATTGGTTAAAAACCCAAAGTTTGTGCTCAATAATCCAGGCACAAATCCAACAATGTTAAGTCAGGTCATCTGGACAGTTGATTTTTTCTTTTTTTTCTTTTTTGCTGAGATGTTTTGTCCTTCATCCAAAATACTTCTTCAGTCTGAGGAGCTGCGACAAACGCAGTCTTATAAGCAGCACCTTCTCATAGTAGATCAACCACTAACTACCAGTCCTTTTGGATGTGAAGAACTAGTTTTGGCTGTCACCAGCTAACTGGTTGCTTTCAGCAGGCTCTCTGTGCTTCTTGCCCTTCTTCTTCTTCTTCTTCATGTTGTTTTTGGTGGTTGGCGAACTCATTCGAAGTGCATTACTGCCACCAACTGGACCGGAGTGTGGATCCAGACAATAGACAGGAAGTTGTAGACACAGTACACCAGGCGTCATTTTTATGACAGCAATAAACTCCTTGCAGGCATGTCCAATCGATACAAAGCTTAATGCAGTCCATTGAAACAATTGTATGATCGGAGTGTTCGGTAAAAGTCCGAGAGGGTTGAGATATCTCATCAAGAGTTTGTTTGATTGATTCCCATTGCAGCCAATTTTTTTTAATATCTTCTCTGCAGATCTAACTATTATCTTAATCCTTTCATTACAGCTATTTTTTTTTGAGCCGAACAGTTAATAATTTCTGCCATAAACAGTACAAAATCACTCTTGTTCACCAGCATGGTGTCCTTCTTTACCACATCACATCCTTCACATTTCTTGGCGACGTCAGTTGTAGGTTTATTAAGTCATGTAACCTTCAAAGTGTCCGGAACATTCTTAATGGCCTCCGCATAACTGATTCTCTGAGTAACTTTAACCTTCTGAATCTCTGCTGCCCTTTTACTCACTTCACATCCTCTGTAAGCAAAGCTGTGTTCACCACCACAATTACAACATGTCAGTTTAGCCCCTTCCGCACATTTCCCATATTCATGGTCTCCACCACACCTTCTACACCTTTGCTTTCCTCTACAAGCTGCTACGACATGTCCAAACCTCTGACATTTAAAACATCTCAGCGGTGGGGGATATACAACCTGACAGGATAGCACATGTAGCCTACATAAACTTTGTCAGGGAGTGTATGGCCTTCAAAAGTAACGAGCATCGACAGGCTGTCACACCTAATTCCATCCCTGTTACATTTCAAGGGTTTGACTTAATTTACATCAGAGTTAGAAATGTTGGCTTTAAAGTCATCATCTTTACTGGGATACCCGAGACAACACCCCTGACAAGGCTATCATACGTAAGAGAACAGATTACACTTCTAACATTCAGTGTGTCCAACCTAAGTGCTTTTGCCCTTTGACCCGAATCTTTACAAAAAACCAGTAGAGCCCCATTCCGTAGAACTCTAGCACTCTTCACAACTCCTATTTCTTTATGTATCACTTTCGTCAACTGTATAGGGTTCCAGCTGCCAAATGTAGCCCCATCTTGAGCTAATCTAAGTATCAATGTATGTTCTCCCGTAGGTCTTTGTGCTAGCTCGTCTCTGACGCTAACGCTGCCATCTGAATCACCACTTAAATCCTTCTTCCTCTTCTTTTTCCGAACAACATCCCACACGTCAAATCTCCCGCCACCTATGTCCATACCGCTCGATCTGCTTTCTGACTCGTCACTACTGTCCGACATCTCCGCGTCACCACCATCCGCTCTCTCCCCTTCATCGTTTCTTGCCCTCCACAACCTTTTTCATTTTTATAACAAGCCTGGAGATGAAAGCTGATCGATGTTTTTGCCACCAGCAACCCCTGTGACATATTACCTTAACGAGCCATGCTTGGGTTTGTCTGGATGACTTTCTGTCTCCATATCTTCTCCCAGTTCTTAGCCCTCTTTTGTCAGCCTTAAAGCTAAATCTAAGCTTCACCTGGAATGTTTTCAGTGAGGTAAATTGGTTTTAATGATTTGTGTGGAAGTAAAAAGAAATAGAGCTGAGGTTGTGGGATTTTATGGTTTGAGTGAGGTGAGCAGAAGGATAATCTGTGTTTTAGTTCTGCTCTATCAGACATAATATTCAGGGTCTGATGCTCCAGGTTTGGATATGGTGAAGTTGGTGCTCATTGGAGCATATGGCGGAATATCGCTCAGGTTTGAGGCTCTTTAAATTAGCCCAACTGTTCAAATGAGCTTATTAAACCTGAAAAATAAAAACTCAATTTAAGAGGAGAGCTGTGGGTTTTCTGTGTTTAAATTGGTTAACGTGCGACTGAAGGTGGTGATAGAGAAGTTAAAACATTTGTAATGTCCTTATGCAAGAACTCAGGAGTCTGT
>JBBPBX010003554.1:31185-81816 GCA_038048925.1 Garcialebias charrua
AAAAAATATATATGAAATAGCGTAATGTGTATTGTATTAGTTAGAAAATTAGAAAGAGTTAGTCATTTTGTACTGTTGGTTGAAGATTATTATTGTTTAATCTGATTGTTCGAAAAAAGGGGCAGATATAATAAGATTTATTCTTCTTTCTGCTACCTTTCATTTTTTTATATTTTGTACATTATCATTTATGGGATTGTCTTGTATTGTTTCTTTTGTAAAAAAAATGAACAAATTTAATAAACATAAACATAAACATATGAATGAGTGGACTCAACGCTTTTTTGTCTCAGTCATCTAAAGGTCAGTCAAGTTACTTCAAAAATCCTTTAAAAAATGTCAGCTAAGTGTTTGAGGCTAATATTGGCACAAAGAAGGCAGATGAAATGGATTTTCAAAAGAAAACAGGAAATAATCAGATGCAACAGAAATACAAATACTGTATTAAAAACTGAAGACAAGACTCTTAACGTGAAGATTGGTGTGTTTTTATTTGTTGATGGTTCTTTATGATTGAGATCAGTTTTCAGTCTGATCATTATGGTGATTTCTTGTTGTTATTTAGTTTTGTCATTTTTACCTGAGCAGTCTGTGTTTTCAGTTCAGTTTCCGGCTCATGTCTCGCCCACTCTCCTCCCACATTGTCTCTCCCCAGGTGTTTGTCATTCTCCTTCATTAGTCCATAGGTCTTCAAGTCCAAGTTTTCATTTTAACTCCTTGCCTCCATCTCCATTCTGGGTCCATCTGCCAAACAATCCATCCCAACCTTGATGCTTAAACCCAGAGAACTAAATCAACAAGGACAAAACTCGACCCTATACAGTTTACTAACAATAAACACAAAAGTTTTGAAAACTGAACCAACCCAAACTCTGAGACCATTTAGCACAACAGGACCAGACCAAAAATGGTTAAAAATCTCAGCTTGAGTGTTGGCTTCAACAATTAATGCTAAAGTTTTAGGCAAATATCTCGTGCAATAAAAGTCACCTGTTGGAGCAGTGAAGGTTTCTCTGCTACAATAGCAGCACAGAACTAGAAAAACTAAAAAGTTATTCAGTTGTATAGCCAATTTAGTGATTATCTGTTGAAAATGTATTAAAATCCATTCAGAGATTCATGAGATATTTTGCTAACACAGAGTTGACTAAAGGGTTAATAAAAAGGTTTTTATTCTTGTTCAATCTGCTGCACCAAGAATATGTGTTGGTTGACTCACAAATGCATTTCTGGAAGAATGGTCAAAAATCTCCACAAACACACTCCTAAACCTTGTGAACAGCCTTCCCAAATGAGTTGAAGCTGTTCTAGCTGCAAAGGGTGGACCAACGTCATATTAAATCCTATGGATTAGGAATGGGATGTCACTTAAGCTCATATGTGAGTCAAGGCAGGTGAGCGAATACTTTTGGCAATGTGTATTTCTGATTGGTTCTTCTGCCAGGCGTTCCCAGCAAACCCTCACCGCATGTTTGGATCCACCGGGTCTACCCGGCATCTTCCCCCGCCATCTGATCCAACTCACTACCAGGTGGTGATCAGTTGACAGCTCAGCTCCTCTCTTCAGTGACCAAAACAAACAGCCAAAAATCAGATGACACAACTACAAAGTCACTCATCGAGCTACGACCTGGTGCCAAGTGCACTTATGGACATCCTTATGTTCAAACATGGTGTTCCTGATGAACAAGTTACGACTAGCACAGATGCCCAACAACATAACACTGCTTGGGTTCAGATCAGAGAAGCCGTTCCTCCCAATCACACCTCTCCAGGTCATGCTGTCACTCCCCAAATGGGCATTGAATACCCCCAGAAGAACAAAGGAGTGCCCAGCTGGCGCACCTTCCAGAACCTCTGCCAAGGACTCCAAGGCTGGGTACTCTGAACTGCCATTTGGCGCATAGTCACAAACAGCAGTCATAGCTCATTCCCTCACCTGAAGGCGAAGGGAAACCACCCTCCCATTAATTGGGGAAAACTCCAACACACAGGCACCAAGTTGGGGGGCTAAAAGAAGACCTACACAAAGTCGGTGTTGCTCCTTTGGGCTGAGCCTTACCGGGCCCCATGGGTAGAGACCCAATCCAGGGGCTCTTGCCAACGAGCCCCTCCCCCCAGGCCTGGCTTCAAGGTGGTGTCCCATTAACCCACGTCCTGGCAAGGGACACTGAGCTCCTTGTTGTTTTTTGTCTATAAAAAGTATTTGGAATCACTCTTTGTCTGGCCTGTCACCTAGAACCAATCTGTCTTGGGAGACCCTACCAGGGGCTATTACAATTGTCCCCGACAGCATAGCTCCTAGGATCATTCAGGTGCAAAAAACTCCTCCACCATGATAAGGAGGCGATTCAAGGAGGAGGATTTCAAAGTCAAAAGTCAAAGTCAACTTTATTGTCAGAACTGCAATATAGGACATACACAGGATTGAAATTGCGTTTCTCTCAGTCCCTCGGTGCAACAGTAACCATTTAAACACTAAAACACTGAAACATTTAATAAACACAAGCATAAAATAGTAAAAGTGTAACACTGTCCTGAGTTTTTGCATAGTAGTATAAAAGTATGAAAATTTACACCAACACTAAAACACTAAACATTTAATGAACATAAGCATAAAATGAAATAATAAAAGTGTAATACTGTCCTGAGTTTTTGCATAGTAGTACTGTATACTGTAATTTTTTTTATTCATATACATCCATTTATTATTATATGCATGTATAATTTAAATATATCCAGTGAGATGTTTTGACAACAGACAGACACAAACAAAACCATCTATCCATCCATTAGCTTTATCCACTTCTTCTGTTTTTAGGTCACGGGGGTTGCTCGCCAGTGCCCATGTCCAGCAATCACTGAGAGGTGGGGGACACCCTGGACAGGTCACAAGTCCATCACAGGAACACATAGAGACAAACAAGACCACCATTCACTCTCTCACTCATACCTAGGGACAATTTAATAACCAATCATGCATGTTTTTGGTCTGTGGGAGGAAACAGGAGTACCCAGAGAAAACCCACACATGCACATAGAGAACATGCAAACTCCTCCCAGAAAGGCCCCTGGACTGGGATTTGAACCAGGGCTCATTGAGAGGCAGCAGCTCTACCAACTGCATCACCGTGCTGCCCCAAACAAAATCAGAATTGTCCATTTTTGTTTGTTAGCAGCAAGTGGTAGGAAATATTTTCTGTTCTGAACATGTAAACTCTGTACAAACATGTTCACTAATAGTATCAGTGAACAACCTTCATTTCCCCTTTAAGCTGTCTTCTACATGTGTGTGCAAGACAGCTTCGTGGTGAAAATCTACACACTTGTTTTTTGAGTATTTAGGTTCTCTCATTTGGACTCAAACACTTTTATTTCATTCTTCTTTTTGTCTTTTGTTCCAGCTAACAGTCAGTTTTGCCCTCTGGTTGTCATAATCTTTTTTTTTTTTGGTACTTCTTTGGTTGATCTCTATTCTCCTTGTGGTTTGCATTATTTTCTTAAACCTAGTGTTTTTAATTCAGCCCCCTGCGTTTCCTGTGCCCATTCTCAGCCTTGGAGTCAGCCTCTCCAGTCACTTATCATTCACGCTTGTTCCCACTCTGTAATCACCCAGGTTCTGTCACTCTTTTAACATCCTCCGTTCTATTTAAACCTTGCATGAGCACCACCCTGATGTCAACTCATTGTCTTGGTGCCCTACCTAATGTCTCTGTCCTTCTTCTCGTGCTCCCCACTGTGTTCCCTCTCATACTCCTGGTATTTTTGGTGCACTTTGTATTTTTGTAAGTATTGCTGCCACGTCAGCCCCTTTTGTCATGTGCTTGTTTAATAAATCAGTTTTTATTTAATGTCATGTTAACTAGTGATGGTGAGATGAAGCTTCATGAAGCACTGAGGCTTTCCATTAAATAGCTCGACTCATGATGGCGACTCTGTCTCGACTCATCATCATGGCGTATGTTGGATGTTGTCTATCATGGTGCACTAAGATTCATAACTGGCTGTGAGTATCGTACCCACCACTGCACCCTGTATTCACTGGTTAACTGGACATCATTAACCTCACGCAGACTCTTCCACTGGTACATTTTCATCTTCAAATCACTTCTTGGTCTGCTGCCCTCATACATCTCCTCCTACATGTCTTTGCGTGAGTGCAGCTACAGCGTGCGCTCTCAGGACATGATTACCTGCAGTGTTCCATCAGTGAGGACTGAACTTGGAAAAAGGGCCTTCTCCTACTCTGCTCCTGCTTCCTGGAATATCTTACAAAAAGATCTGAAGCTCTCGGCCCTGACCTCTCTAAATGATTTTCAGAATCTGTTGGAATCCTGGCAAAAACCAATGCAGATTTGTTCCTGTTTTTGATTTTGTACATCTACCTTATAATGTTCGCTAGTTTTTGCTACTTTTCTTTTGTTTATTGTTCAATGTATTTGTATCATTGCTGTTCATCATTCTTTAGTTTGTAGCAGATCGCTTTCGTAAATGAGCCCTCGAGGCTCAATGAGATTTACCTGACCAAATAAAGGTTGAATGAATGATCCGATGCGCCATGGTGCTTCATTTGCTCTACTGCACCATCAAGTGGACTATAAATGTAAAACTGGTAGATGGATTCTAACAAACATAACTGGTTTGCAAAGCTTTTAGTTGAATAAAAGAAAAATATATATTTTGAAGTCCTCAAATAAAGTCTAAATTTGATCTGCAAATGATCTTAATCTGTATTTATGATAATGGTGATAATGGATTTTTCTGTCTGACTCTTATATTTCAAATCATTGTGCATACAAATGAGCCAGTTCCTGAATCGATCACGTGGTACGGCCCGCTCGCGAGGCTTCGAACATCACTACATGCGTCACCAGTACACGCCTCGATACACGCTCCATATAAATCCTCCTGAATTACTCGACACATGCTTCGAAGCCTCGACACAGAAGGACGCATCACTAATGTTACCCATGTCTGCTTGCACTTGGGTCCAACCACTGACCGTGATACCGGTGCCTCTTTGTTTGGTCTCTTCCCCTTCCTGCGTCTGTTTAGTGGACTTGGCCTCGTCTGCCAGTTGCTCTGGGATGATATCTAATCATTTGACATTAAAACAAATGATTCTTCCTCTGCTGCCCGATGTTCTTCCGTTTGGACTACGTGACATTAAAGTGAGCAGGTAGATCCTTGTCCTCAGTCAGAGCTCATTGGAAGAGTCTCTGAGAGCAGGAAGCCATGTCATCCATGACAGAGCAAGCAAGAAACATGCTTTTTGACTGCATCTCTTGCTTAGTCATTCTGCAGGAGTTGTGCTTTGCTGAAGCTCTGAAGCTGAACATAAAACATGAAGGATGCATGTTTTCAGACTTAACTAACAAGGCTTTTTGAGGCCCAGATGTAATGGAGAATCAAGCCTTCAGAGTGATTACACATACAGTAGACTCCTACTGTCAGAGACTCGTTTAGTCCTTGACAGGTGACCCACTATTTGTAGGAAGAGATGAGCCCCTCATGTTTACCTGTTCTGACAGCCATCAGGGCTTGTACTGTGCTCCAAACCACCAACGAGAGCAGAGAGCAGCACATGTACAATTAACACAGGACAGATGGTCCAAGTTCACTTCAAATCAATCCTGAGGATGATGTGATGGGAGGGAGCAGCCCAGACTGGCCCTCAGGACCCCCTGGGGCCTCATGTACAAAGACTTGCGTAGATTTCTTACTGAAAAGTAACGTACGGACAAATCCAGAAAAGTGTCCACGCACAAAAAAATCCAGATTTATCAAACTGTGCGTACACCGGAATCCACGCACATTCCTTATGTACAACACAATCAACGTGGAATTCAGCGCACATGAGAGAGTGGCCGACTCCGCCCTTGACACGCCTCCGTATGAATATGCAAAGTCATTCAAATATGCCATGCACGACAGGAATGTCGTCTCTGCTCCATTGCAAATCATGTCGGAACGTGGAAAAAAGAGGAACTTCACGGACTGTGAACAGAAATCACTTCTGAGTGAGGCAGAGAAGCACGGAAAAAGGCTTCATTCGGCACGCACAGTGCAAAACAAACCATCCACTTTTAAATAAGAAGTTGACCAAGCTGATCTAACATGCCTGTATAGCTTAGTGGCGAACGCGCCCGCCCTTCGTCCCAAAGGTCGTGAGATCGACTCCCGCTTGGTACAATGTTTTTTTTTTTCATTCCGGATTTAAAGACCACAGGAAAACTATTGAATGAAACAACAAGAAATAGAACAATACATGAAATGAAAGGAAGCAGACGATTTATTGTTTTGTAAATAGTTTTCATGTGTATTTCAATCTGGAACGAAAAGAAAAAGAAAAACGTTGTACCATGCGGGAGTCGATCTCACGACCTTTGGAACTAAAGGCAAGCGCTTTACCCACTGACCTAAACGTAGGCGTGTTAATACAGCTTGGTTAACTTCTTATTTAAAGAAATTACATCTCATTGTTGTCAATATTGTTGCCACTATCTGGCGCATGCTTTTATATCCACTCATCTAATTGCGTCCATGTGGATGTAATAATCGTTAATCATGTGTGTTTGGTGGGATTTATGATTGTTTTCATATCATGGACACAGTTTCACAGATCACCTGTAAGTGTCGCCAAAGGAACAATAACCACAGAAACGTGCGTACGCAAGGAGGGGAGCAGCCGTGGATTTGTACGTGGAAGCGCAGATATTCCCGTTCATATCAGATTTGATACATACGCCACTTTGCGTGGAAAGTGACGTGCGCAATGTTTTTGTGCGCACGCATGGTTGATACATGAGGCCCCTGGTTTCTGCTGCATGGTTCAAAATGACATGTTTGATCAGGTGACTCCATGCAGCAGGCAGCATTAACCAGCACCGAGCTGCACGTTGTAACACAGGTGGATTAGCATAACCCAATCTATGATTTTAAATTACATTCATATATTATTCATGTGACATGTCATTAGTAAGAGACATGTAGAGACAGAACCTCCGGGTTTAATGAATGTTTCAGAAAGTGTTGATGGGGGAGGATTTGTGTTTGTTCTGGGAAATTGGTGGAGATTAAGGTTTAGGGTCACAGTGTGCGTGCAATACTGTTAGAAAATATCAGTCTGTGTTGTGTGCATTTCAGCCCTTGTATTAGGGTAAATTAAATTAAATCCTGACCTTGTTACGATTATTTGCATGTAGCTGTGGAGACTTCTGCCACTGGCCAAAAAAAACAAGGTCTGCTTCACACTGTGGGAGACCAGCATTCATCAGCAGCAACCTGACTATCAAACTTGAACAAAAAAAAAACAGTTTTTAATTGCATTGTTGTGGATTAAAGACCATTTAAGACTAGACTTTTGATGTGGGCCTGGAAGTTGAAGGTGGATCAGGACTGGTTCAGCAACAAACTAAAGAGGGAGCTCACTATGCTCTTCTACTGGACTTGTTATTTTGTTCGACTCCAGAATGTGTTGGGAGATTTTATTTTACTTTGATGTTATGTTTTTTTTAAAAACGATTCAGAATCTAAGACTGCCCCAGACCTGGACAGTGTTTTACGCTACAAGAGCTTCTAAACGAGGAACAAAACTGTTCAAGTAACGTGGGGATTGATCTAAACTCGAGCAAAAATACAGAAGAAAATCTACGACTGATTCTTGAAAATGTGCAAATACAGAACAGCACTCAAGCCTCCGGTAGAGCTGAGCGTCCTGCCTGTACGCCACTCTACGCGCGCATTCTGTGCGCACGCGTTCGCTGGCACAGCTCTGCTTTCAGTTCTCATGTTAAATGCTCGCGTTTTCGCTCCAAATTCTTGTTGTAATTTGAGCAGCTGCGCGCAGAGGGGACAAACTGAGGTCGCTGATTGGTCACTTGCTGACACGCCTACTGAAATGATTGACAGCTCGGTTAAGAGAACAGCTCGGGTGAGAGAAAAGCATGAGCTGGCCGGCTTCAGCCCGCTGCGGTGTTTCTAAACTTTATATGTTAATTAAAAGTTCTAAAAAAATAAAAATAAAAACAGGGAGCGCTTTTCCTGCAGCCCACAGCCCACCAGGAAATATTTAAAACCTCGCGCAGCCAGGTAGGACCTGAATTCATTCATTTCAGTCATGGAGTGAACGGAGGATGAAGCGATTACTTGACTTTAGGCAAAAAAACAAAAGAAAAGGCCCGATCAGCGATAAAGAAGAGGAATTTAATTCATTTGTGTAACATGCTGGTGAAGATTCTCAGTCGTCCAGGACATGATGAAGGCAAAAAAGGCGATCCTGTATTGAACGCCTTTTTTGATTTCATTTGTGTAACATACAAAACAGTCTGGCCACAGCCAGTTTATTGTGAGACAACGCGCAAGCGTGCGCGGTCGTAAAAAAAGAGCTTTGCGCGTTCGTGCCCTGCGGGGCTACGCTTGTGCCTCAGCGTACGTACGTCGTACAGAGGCGTACAGGCAGTGCGCGCAGGTCTACCGGGGGCTTACAAGAAATCTATGCAGAGAGATTCTTCTACCACAAATAAGACTTTATTCGTTTAGTACTGCGTCAAACAACTTCAGCTAAAAGTAACTTTGTCAGCAATTCAATATCAATTTGTCTCTTTGAGCTACATACTATTATTACTGTATTTATATTTCCTTAGCATCTGAAATATTTTACTAAACACGTACTTCAGACCTATTTATATATGTATGTATGTGTATATACAGTATGCATGTATGTATTTGCATGTGGTGAAATTCTAGGTTTGAATAATTGTATAAAACGAGCCTGACTGAGAAATTAGGGCTTCTACTGTTTTTTTCCGCCCTCTGCCTCAATGTGTTCTCCATCTACATTTAATCTAAACAGGAAGTCATTTAAAGTCCAACAGCCTTAACTAAGATGAACAGAATATTTATATCTCAGCAGCATCAAAGCTGTGCAGCCCTGATTACAGCTGAAGTGTTGTGATAATGACCTTGCTTTGGGCACTCAACAAAATAATTAGATGCTGCTGTGTTTATGAGTCAGCTGTGGTCGTTATGCAACACAGGCCTTCAAAAGAACTCATAATTTGGATGAAAAATTACCCAAAACACTATTCCTTTATGTTGGTCTTTGTTAAACAAATCTTAAAACACCCACAGAACCTATTATCTAAAGTATATTCTTGTTAACATGGCATTGAAATAACAAAGTCCTTGTAGTGGCTGTGACAGATCAGTATGTAGGGCTGTACTAGTGTAGAGAGAACAGCAAAAACAGGAAACAAGGCATGGACCATGGCCATAAAGCTTCTTCACTGGATACCAGCTGTAAACACCATCATCAAGTTCAAGTTCAGGCTGTCTACACAAAAACACAAGAGTGCTGTTTCAAGAATCTTTCACTGTGGAACTCAAATAGAAGAAATACTCTTTTAGGGTTTAATACTATAGTTTGACTGCAAGACAGAAAAAATAAAAATGTGTGGACTGCCCCTTGCTGGGCCTTTAAGAAAATCCTGTCTTTGACTCAAGGGCGAGGCAAGATTTTTTTTCTAAAATTTAAATCAAATTTCCACAAGGAAAGGCAGATAATAGAATAGAATAGAATATATCTTTATTGGCATATTTGCACCAAGGTACAAAGTGTTGCAATTGGCGCGCGCACCATCCTAAGAGGGACGTACGCACGGAAAGCCGCAGCAATAATTAAATCGCGCCGCCAACAATCAGATATGGAAAAAAGGAACATACAGTCGGATAATCATTGGTATTCAAAAAAGAATCTATCACATTTTGTCTTAGGACATTCTATGATAAAGTCAAAAAAACTCTACCAGCTCAGCACGGATAAAGACAAAGACATGTTGCATGGTGGCGTAGCAGGGAGATAAGTCTGTAATCATTTCAGATAAGCACAGTCTGCAGATGGTCTCAGCTCGGCTCCATCTGAATGCACACAGAGACCTCTGGGGGGGGGGGGGCAGCGACAGTTTTTCAACAGCTTCAGACTCCAGGAGAAGTTTGCAGTCAGCCTTTTTTCAAGGTTGCTTGAGTCCCGATTAGATTAGTTGCTTTATTTATTTTTCCAGGGAAAGCCACAGTGTACTCTAACTGCAGCCTTGAAGTCCTTGAAGATCTTCCACGTCTTTGACAGAAAGAACGGTCAGACATTAGCTTCCATTCTCCCCACGAGTCCATAATGTAGCCCACCGCATGCGTGTTGAGGGGGCACGCCGGCTCTCCTGGTCCGGAGCGCTTCGTGGAATTTTTTTTATCGATAGATAGATACCTTTCCTTTTTCTTTTTAAAGTCTAGGAATAATCAACCAACTCTTCTTGGAAGGAACGTTTGGTCTTTTATCTGAAAGACGTCATCAGTCTGAGGCCTGCCAACAAGATCTGTCATATTAAATAATACCTTATTGGCAGGTTTCAAGTCAGCCTGCTTTGGAATTCCCAGAAAATGGCTTTACATTAAATCTGAACATGACCATAGAACTCCTGCTCATTACGCTCCTGTCTCTTTAGATTGTGCCGGCCCAAGGACTCAGACCTCCACCAGAAGCAGTTTATTAAAACTTTTAAACCTCCCTGCTGTCTGTGATCTAGTTCGAATCCAAAAACCTGGTTCTTGTCACCATTGTAACTGGCTTTCTTTCTTTTTAACTTTTATTTAACCAGGCAAATCCCATTAGAAAAGAGTTGCTATAAACCCCCCTCCTGCTGAAAGCTGTTGGATAATTTAGTTATCCTATCATCAACTCATTAATCAAATAAGCCACACAGAAGGAACCAAGAAGATTTTTCAACCCAGTTTACTCCTTGTGGGGGGTGGGGTGGTAGAGTTAACACACATGCATACAAGGTGTTGCATGAGACTGGGATGGATGGCTTTGTCCAGCTCCATCTGTATGAACGCAACCACAAAAAACATCTGCACCTCTTCGTTTGATCAAAGTCAAAGTCAAAGTCAACTTTATTGTCAGATCTGCAATATGTACTGTACAGGACATACACAGGACCGAAATTGCGTTTCTCTCAGTCCCTCGGTGCAACAGTAAACATCTAAACATTGAAACACTGAAACATATAATAATAGACATAAGCATAAAATAGTAAAACTAACACTGTCCTGAGTTTTTTTTTTTTTGCATAGCGGTGCAAGAGCATGAAAATCCACACCAACTCTAAAACTAAAACATTAAACATTTAATGAACATAATACTGTCCTGAGTTTTTGCATACTAGCACAAAAAAAAAGAAAGGTAGATTCGTTTTTGTCTTGACATTTTGCAAACAGGGCAGCACGGTGGCGCAGTTGGTGAATCTGCTGCCTCTCAGTAAGCAGGTCGCCACGGTTCAAATTCAGTCTGGGGGTCTTCCTGGGAGAAGTTTGCGTGTTCTCTCCGTGCATCTGTGGGTTTTCTCCAAGTACTCCAGTTTCCTCCCACAGTCCAAAAACATGATTAGGAACTCTAAATTGTCTCTAGGTGTGAGTGAGAGAGTGAATGATTGTCTCGTTTGTCTCTATGTGTCCCTGTGATGGACTGGAGACCCGTCCAAGGTGTCCCCTGCCTCTCGTACAGTGATGGCTGGACATGGGCACCAGTGACCCCTGCAACCCAAAAAGGAAGAAGCAGGTAAAGAAAATTGATGGATGGATTTTGCAAACAATGTAAAAAAGGTAAAAATCCATAAAACAGGTCAACTCAAAGGAACTCTGTGCACTTAGAAACTATTGGATGAAAATGGTGTTTCAGAAGTAGTGAAGCAGCTGCTGCCAGTGGTGTGGCTCCTCTGGCCATCCAACGGGCTGCAGTGTGTCAATGTCAGGATCTTCAGTTTGGATCGCTATCCTTGCAATCACAGCAGGGATGGTGCCATAAACAGAACTGAAAGTCTGCAGTGAAAAGACTGATTCTGTGCCATGTAGAAACAAACTGAGCGGTGTGGAGCCAAAAGAAAATGTGTTGATGAGTGAGTGAGAGCACCATGGCACCAACAGTAATTAGTTCTATTAAAAATGGTGTTCGGTGTGAGTTGCAGCAATGACAGCAGCTCTTGTTCGGAGCTTCCTTCCTGCTGTTGCATAATGAAAGCTGCACAGTGCACAGTCATCCCTGGCTCGTTGTTCTGCCTGCCGAGGAGTGACCATGCTTCTCTGTGGAAAAACAATAGCGTACATTCAAGAACACTGTTGATCATGCTGTTTGCAGAAAACCCCAGAGATTGTATTTGTGATACGGGTTTTTATTTTATTTTAATTTAATTTGCTGTCTTGTGCATATCCTGAACTCCTGCTTTTATTCTGGTGTTCTTGGATGAAGATTCACGGTGTCTCCAGCTGCTGAGCGTCCACCGTGAATCAAAGGATATTTATGCTGACAGCGCTCAGTCTCCCACCAAGCACAAGAGAAGGATCGCACAATCTGTCACTCAGATTGATGTCTCCCCTAACGGCACAAGATAAAAGGAAAGGAGGGAAAAGGTAATGAAGAAGGGGCTGAGGATGAAGAATGCTCCCGGGTTAGAGCTGGATGAAGATGATCTCTTGCTGCTGCATCATCTGTATTCTGTTCATTGTGCTGACATTCACACAAACATCAAAAATCTCACATGGACATGGAGTTGTACCCAGAGCAGAGCTGCTGTATTTCACCCAGGGTTGGTTAAACGTCTCTTTGATGTTTTGCCTCTTGAAAAAAGGCAGAATTGGTGGTTATGAGAGGGACCTTCTGCTGCAACATTAATTATTTGATGTACAGTGATATAGGAAAACTGTGACATGAATGTTAAAGGAGACATATTCTAATTTCTACTTTCCTTTATCCACATTATTCCTACGTCCCATGATGCTTTGCGCGAAATGTGCACACGACTTCCGGTTGACCGGAAACACCGTTTGTTTACATGCGAGTAATACAGTTGAAGACAGTCCAAACTTTGTTGTTTTAGTTCATTAAAAATGTGGGAACACCACTCGTTTTGTTAAAAGAGGAGGGACAAATAAAAAGAAATTACAGATGTTACCTGATCGCGCAGACATAATTTAAAAATAACGCGTTTGCTCCGGCCTCTCGGCTAAGGTTTATTAGCAGCTATCTCGGCTAAAGATACCAGTCGCGTCTGAGATCTATCGTTTTAAGACAGTAAATCTTCCAAAACTCTCATTAATATCCCTCCCCGAATAAAAAGAAATAACAGATGTGACCTGATCGCGCAGACATAATTTAAAAATACATAAATAGCGAACGTGTTTGCTCCGGCCTCTCGGCTAAGGTTTGTTAGCTGCTATCTCGGCTAAAGATACCAGTCGCGTCTGAGATCTATCGTTTTAAGACAGTAAATCTTCCAAAACTCTCATTAATATCCCTCCCCGAATAAAAAGAAATAACAGATGTGACCTGATCGCGCTGACATAATTTAAAAATACATAAATAGCGAACGCGTTTGCTCCGGCCTCTCGGCTAAGGTTTGTTAGCATCTATCTCGGCTAAAAATACTGGTCGCGCCTGACATATATCATTTTAAGACAGTAAATCATCCAAAACTCTCATTATTAAACCCTCCCTGAATAAAAAGAAATTACAGATGTTACCTGATCGCGCAGACACAGCCATAGAGTAGGATGCAGGAACACTCTTTCTTTGTTTTGGGTCCGTGTTGAAAACACTGTTGTTTTAGCCAAAGATTTAGCTTGGTCCGGTTGTTGGTGCAGCCGCGAACAGCACAGCAGGTACCTGAACCCCGGTAGGACATTTCTGTAAACGTTCCGTTTAAACAAAAGCTGTGTTTGCTCCGATAAAATGAATGAAAATAACTTTCAAAAACACCCGCGATCCATAGTCCGCCTATGGAAAACAGGCACTTCCGGTGTCGGACCGGAAGTTCAATGCACATTCGCTTCTACAGTGACGCATCCAGGAATATTGTGGATAGGACAGATTTTTCAAATAAACTTACTACCTTCCCTGCTTCTTCTCTTCCGCTCTGTTATCGTCTTACGTTCTTCTTGTTTTGACCCCATTTGCTCCTTGAAGAATGGGTTGGAAATGAGAACAAGTGAACAAATGAATGTTTCATGACTGCCTTCATGACAGGAAAATGCAAATGAGGGTGTGAATGAATAAATGTTTAATGGATGCTTGTTTATTGAAAAGGATTTATTAACGAGAGCGCTGACTTAGCACTGTCCTACATTCCCGCCTGAGCATGCATGAAGAGATGCATTATATTTTGAAAAAAGTAAAAAAATAAAAGTGTTTACGTGCAGATGAATAGTTTTTGCTAATCATTTGGAGCTGACTGACAGGAAAAACGTGTTGATTTAGCATTTAAGTGTCAGCCGCCCCCTTGTTTTGGATTGTACTGCAGCAAATGATCAAGTCAAACTCAACCATCTGTGTCAGCCAAGCCATGTTTCTGGCTTCAGTGTCTGTGCTGGGGATAGAGGCACATTCAACAGGGAGATGCAGTAAATCATGTGCTTCATTAGCTTTTGTTATCATATTTCCTCACATTACATGCAAAGAAAACCATTATATAATTTCCCAATTGTGTCCTTTAAAAAATGTTGCCAAGAAATTGAGAAACTTTGCTTATGTCTGTACAGGAAGCCCTCGAGTTACGTCAGGGATTGGGACCTACGAGTGTGACTTAGGTCGATGTTGTCGTACCTCGCGGACCAAAAACACCTGCCTGTCGTAGGTCCGCGTTTCTGACATAGGTCGCGGCTATACCGCTAACGGAGTGCCGCACACATATTTAATGGCATGAGACTGAACAAGCAGACATACTAGGCCATAAACATGCACAGAACTGTACAGTAAATGAATACAGTACTGTACAATAAATAAAAAATATAATGTCTTACTTTGAGCTGGTCAAAGCCTGCCTTCGTCTTTTAGCATCAGCTCGCACCCGTCCGAGCTCCCCCAGCTTCCTTACGCTCCACACGCACACACGTGGTCAAAACTGTTTAAAAGAATGACTGTTAGCTTCTTAAAGTCCATGACCCACCATGTTTTCAAATTGCATCGCCATTAATATTTATTAGTTTATTTAAAAATAATACAGGAGCGTTTATTTATATTGTAGAGAAATAATGCAAAATGTGTTATTTCATGATTTATAGCAGATTTTAGCAGAAGCTCCGGGAAGATCTGCCCCTCTCCAAATATGGGCATTCACATCACTAAAGATTCCGCCTTGGAGTTACAGGCGGAGTTTTAATAAGCCTTCATCAACTTCCATGACCGCTGCTCTAAGAGAGGAAAAAAAAAAGAGAAGCGGTTGCTCACTGATGTCTGTCATATTCTGAGCAGCATCCACGTAGACATACTAGTTTAATTCGCTTGATCGCGACAAATTCATTCATTTCCGCATCGCCTTTTTATTCTCTCCCCTGACCAGACAGGTCGGGAGTAGAAAGGCAGCCGCAGCGCGGAGCTCTGTCGGTCTGGATGTACCATCGCGCGCGGGCTTCCCCGTGCTCTCTGTGCTTCCCCGTGCTCCAGCAACAAGGCTGGACAGAACCGAGCCCCAGCACGAACTTCAAAGCTGACCCGCAGCGGAACGGGGAGCCAGGGAGAAGCCGCGCGGCTCGCTCCTCTCTGGGCAGAGGAGAGGAGAGCAGCCAGCAACAGTCGCAGCGGTGTTATATCTTATTAAAAAGGTCTATAAAATAAATAATAAATAAAAGCAGACCACTGGTCCAGTTGTACACAAAAATGCACCAGGAAATATGCAGTTTTACTCTCACTCTCATAAACCTCCATGGAAACTCACTCCTACCTTCTGCCTTGCTTTCTGGGTGGAGATCAATGTAACGAAAGGCATGACCCTTCGGGACTTTTCGGCCAGGTTTCCGGATTCATTCGGGAGTGGGTTTTTTTTTTTTTTTTTTTTAACCCTCGCCTGGCCCAAATGCAAAAATGAAAATAAAATTCATAAAATACTACAGTAATTCTCCAATATGGTGAATTGTTACTGTCACGGTGGGTGTTGTCCTTTAACTTCATACATTTGGAGCCAGAAAAAAAAACTTACTGAAAGCCGTTTCTCCGCGATAATCCTCCATCCAAAACAAGCTCGGCGTTAGCTACGGTTAGGCCCCGCCATTAGCAGCAATGGTTAGCATGTCAGTTCATTCAAAAAGGCTGTCGGCTTTGTATCTCCGCGTTAGCTCGGTGTCCCCCGACTGCCAGGCGGACATTTGCGGCGAGCTCCCGGCCGCAGATGGCCCCTCCGCGGCATGTCGGCTCGGTGTCTTCGCCTGTGTTAGCTGCTCTGTTAGCTGCTGTCGTTAGCATGTCGGGCGGCGTTGTTGGAGCGATCACGGGGCGATCGGCGGCTGCTCCTCCGGGCCTGAGACGTCCACAGGGTTGACCGAGTGTTTCCAGCAAATTTATCCGTATGAGGCAACCCTGAACGGACACACGTCCTAGAGCCAGCTGACAGGAGCGTCTAGAGCTCCATTGACCGCAGTAGACAATTGTAAAATGGCGACCGGAAGTTGCGTAAATACGATAAAATTGTAATAAAAACGTAATATTAATAATTATACTTTATTTATAAAGCCATTTGAAACAACCACAGCTGCAACGAAGTGCTATACACATGAAATTAATAACATTTAAACACACAAAAAAAAAAAATTGTTTTTTTTTTTAATCATATTTTTATTAAATATGATAAAATCGTAAGTCTGAGTTGCCGTAGATCACGTCTGAGTTGCCGTAGATCGCGGGTGACGTAGGTCGAGGGTTTGCTGTATATACAGTACGTACAGTGTAGAAGGACGATGTGCTCCCCTGACTATGACCTCTGACCTTTAGACCAGTTTCTTTAGTTACTTCTGACTTGAATAATGTCTGAGGTTTTCACACAGTCCTTGGACTCAGTCACCTACAGTCTGACTAATGTTTACCCTTTTCTTTTATACTTTTAAGAGCGTCTATTAACTCAGCTGTGGCTGAGTGGTTAGAGCAATCATCCAAAAAAGCCTGGAACAGTCTCCCCCTTGAGCTGCGTGCCACCTCTGATCTGACTCTGTTCAAAACCAGACTGAAGACACACTTGTTCAAAAAAGCTTTCAGTGTGTAACTTTTATTACTTTTGGTATTTTAGTATGTAGCATTTTTTATTTCCATTGCCTTTTTATTTCCTCTAGTTCAAATAAGCTTCCAGTGTGCAACTGTTATTACTTTTGGTATTTTAATATGTAACATTTTTTATCTACATTGCCTTTTTATTTCCTCTTGTTCAAAAAGTTTTAGTTTGTAGCATTTTTTATTTCCATTGCCTTCTTTTATTGCTGTTGTTTCTTATTCTATTTTCATTGATTTATTGTTCCAGTTTTTTCATCTTTTTATCCTGTTAAGCACCTTGGTCAATGCAAGGCATTGTTGGAAGGTGCTATACAAATAAAGTTTATTATTATTATTATTATTATCCACCAGTGGGAAGGTTGGGGGTTCAATTCCACCAGCAGTCACATGCTGAAGTGTCCCTGGACATGTCACTGAACCCCCTATTGCCTCTGATGTGTGTCCCATCGGTGTATGAATGTGATAAAGCTCTGTTTAGTCTCTAATGATTCAGATTATCTTTGTAAAGATGTAGTATGAATGTATGTGGAGGTAAATGTGCTGTACCTCTGATGACCTCATTCCTAATCTTATCCATCCTTGTCACTCTTAAGGAGAACCTCAGCATCTTCATTTCTGCTACTTCCAGTTCTTTCTCATGTCTTTTTGTCCATGTCTCTGTCTCCAGACCATACAACATAGCTGGTCTCACCACTGTCTTGTAAACTTTTCCTTTGACCTTTGCTGACACCTTTTTGTCACAAATCACTCCTGAAACTTTTCTCCATCCACTCCATCCTGCCTGGACTCTCTTCTTCACCTCTTTACCACATTCCCCATTTTCCTGGACAGTGGACCCCAAGTACTTGAAGTCCTGCACCTTTGTGACCTCTGCTCCTTGTAGCCTCACTGTTCCACTGGCCTCCCTCTCATTCACACACATGTACTCTGTCTTACTACGGCTGACTTTCATTCCTCTTCTTTCAAGTGCATACCTCCACCTCTCCAAGTTCTCTTCCACCTGTTCCCTGTTCTCACCACAGATCACAATGTCATCTGCAAACATCATAGTCCATGGGGATTCCTGCCTGACCTCATCTGTTAGTCGGTCCATCACCAGAGCAAACAAGAAGGGGCTCAGAGCCGATCCTTGATGCACTCCCACCTCCACCTTGAAGCTATCTGTCACTCCTACAGCACATCTCACCACTGTCCTGCTGTCCTCATTCATGTCCTGTTGTCTTCATACATGTCCTGTACCAGTCTAACATACTTCTCTGCCACTCCAGATTTCTTCATGCAATACCACACCTCCTCCCTCGGCACTCTGTCATTTGTTTTTTCTAAATCCACAAACAATGGAGTTCTTTCTGACCCTCTCTGTACTTCTCCATCAGCATCCTCAAAGATTGACTGACCAACAGATTAGGTCAGGCAGGAATATCTGAGGACTATGATGTTTGCAGATGACCTTGTGATCTGTGATGAGAACAGGGAACATGTGGAAGAGAACTTGGAGAGGTGGAGGTTGAAAGAAAAATAATGAAAGTCAACTGTAGTAAGACAGAGAACATGTGTGTGAATGAGAGGGAGGAGGTGGAACAGTGAGGCTACAAGGAGCAGAGGTCACAAAGGTGCAGGACTTCAAGTACTTGGGGTCCACTATCCAGGAAAATGGGGAATGTGGTAAATAAGTGAAAAAGAGAGTCCAGGCAGGATGGAGTGGATGGAAAAAAGTTCCATGGGTGATTTGTGACAAAAGTGTGCCAACAAAGGTCTAAGGAAAAATTTACAAGATAGTAGTGAGACCAGCTATGTTGTACGGTCTGGGGACAGAGACATGGACAAAAAGACAGGAGACAGAACTGGTAGTGGCAGAAATGAAGATGCTGAGGTTCTCCTTAGGAGTGACAAGGATGGATAAGATTAGGAATGAGATCATCAGAGGTACAGCACATGTTAAACAACTGGGAGATAAAGTTAGAGAGACCAGACTGAGATGGTTTGGACATGTTCAGAGGAAGGACAGTGGTTTGGACATGTCCAGAGGAGGGACAGTGGTTATATTAATTCAGTTTTTGCTGATCAATAAGCGGATTGGCTGCTTTAACAAGTGCAATACAAAAAATAAAAGTGCACTAAAGTGAGGAGCAAGTGTCACACTTCTTCCACCATTCAGTTGTGTGCTACAATAGTAAAACAGTTTGTGCTTTTTGCATGTGTGTTTGTGCAAAGGCCACTGACATTTGCATGTGTGTTCAGGCTTAATTAATCTGAGTGCATGTTTTTAAATGAGTACAACCATGTGTGAGCGTGTTTGATTCTCCCTACAACTGCCTTGAACAGTAATTTTTAAAGCCATTGCTCCAAAGCTTTTTTCTTCTTAATCTGCCTCATTCATTTCTCTTTCTCCAAACTGTCCAGATCCTCAGGCAAAACAGTTCAAAACAGTTTAATCAAGGGACAAACATCACACTGCCTCGATGTCTTTCTGATGACGACAACCTTATTGTACATTTCAGCATCTCTCACGGGTGGGTTCAGGATGAAAATAAAAACAAAACAATGAGTAAATCAAACACTTAAAAATTAAAATGATTTAAGTAAAACACATGGGGAGGACAAAACAAACATCCATCCATTATCTTTATTCGCTTCTTACTATTCGAGTCACGGGGGTCGCTTGCACCCATATCCAGCCATCACTTTTCGAGAGGCGGGGAGCACCCTGGACAGGTCTCCAGTCCATCACAGGACCAAAAATGCAAACAAAAAATATCAACAACATACAAATAAACTCATAAAGCTTTCCTCAGACAGATCTTTCTCTTTTCAACTTGCAACTTAACGCAACATGTGATACTGGAAACTGCCATGAAGCTATTCTGAGTATTAAGAAATAATAAAAAAATAACAAAAATGAAACAAAAAAGCATGGTACATTCTACATCCCCATTTAAATCAAAATCGACATCTCAGTGCTACTCCCTGTTCAGGAGTGACTCTCATGTCTGGGAAATGTGCTATATAAATAAAAATTACTTACTTACTTACTTAGGAGTTTAGAAAACAGTATACAGTAATTTCTTCTTTAATGGCAAAGGAAAAGAGGGATCAACATTGGAGGCTCCTTATTGTTGGACTTATCTAGACCTTTACTGATGTTAGCAGATCCTACAAGTTTATTTCCTACTCAGCCACTGTCATATTTTCCTTTCTCGACCACCCCCAAACTCACCCCCAGCAGTTTAAAACTCAACTCTACAATCAAAGGACATAGAGCTGAAGGAATCCTCCTTAAAGCTCAAAACAAGCTGCTCTGTGAGAGAATAAGACAGATCCACTTCACCATTGAAGCTCTCTCACTCAAAATGAATCAGACCCTCCAAAAGCGGTCTACTCTTTTACCACTACTATGTTGGAAGAAGTATCTTGCTTTGTTGAAAAGGCCCAGCTATCACAGCATCAAAAAAGCAAGGGACGTCAAAAAAGTACGTTTCTAAAACTACAACAGAGAGCGTTTTTCTCATCACAAATCATCAGTCAAGATAAGGAGTTTGTCACCAACACAAATACTCAGGAACATCCATCCATCCATCCATCCATCCATTTTCGTCCGCTTATCCGGGGTCGGGTCGCGGGGGTAGCAGCCTAAGTAGGGAGGCCCAGACTTCCCTCTCCCCAGCCATATGGAGCAGCTCCTCTGGGGGAATCCCAAGGCGTTCCCAGGCCAGCCGAGAAACATAGTCCCTCCAGCGCAGGGGTCACCAACGTGGTGCCCGCGGGCACCCGGGTGCCCCCAAGGACCATTTGGGGTGCCCTCGGACCTGTTCTAAAAATAGCACAACTCACTACTAAGCTGCATTTAAAATGTCATTTTATTCAGTTGTTATTCTTTTTTTGTATTTATATATATTTTAAAATGTCTATCTTAAAAACATGTTCTTAAAAATATGTTTATTATACATCTTTTTCAATTTACGCTTTGTTATTTCCGAAGAGTTTATCAAAGTGGTGCCCTTTGTATGACTCCGTACCCACGAAGTAGCTCTCAGTTTCAAAAAGGTTGGTGACCCCTGCTCCAGCGTGTCCTGGGTCTTCCTCTGGGTCTCCTCCCGGTGGGACATGCCCGGAACACCTCACCAGGGAGGCGTCCAGGAGGCATCCTAACCAGATGCCCGAGCCACCTCAACTGGCTCCTCTCGATGTGGAGAAGCAGCGGCTCTACTCCGAGTCCCTCCCGGATGACTGAGCTTCTCACCCTATCTCTAAGGGAGAGTCCAGACACCCTGCGGAGAAAACTCATTTCAGCCGCTTGTATCCGAGATCTCGTTCTTTCGGTCATAACCCAGAGCTCATGACCATAGATGAGGGTGGGAACGTAGATTGATCGGTAAATTGAGAGCTTGAACAGTGGGTTAGAAATTTGTCTAACAGGACCTTGACACAACCTGAGAAAAATGTGCTGGCAAAAGGACTAAATTTTGCCATCTCCCCACAAGAAATACCTGTTGTGGAACTAATCACGGCCACTGAATCTACGATTATGAACAACAACTTGACAGAAACAGAGGCTGAACAACTCCGGATGAAGATATCAGCTACCCTCTCCAGTGCCAAACGGCCTCCTTCAAATCTTACACTGCAGGAAAGGAAAGCTACATCACTCAGCCAAGACCAAAACATCACCATTCTACCAGCTGACAAATGAAGATGCACAGTAATACTCAACACGTCTGATTAACAGGAAAAAATATCTACACTACTGAGCGACAGGGACACCTATGAGCCCCTGAAGAGGGACCCAACTAACACCTTTAAAAAGAAAGTCACAGATTATCTGCAAAAAACTTGAAAAGGAGAAAACAATCAATCGATCATTGTATTATAGATTGTACCCGGGGGAGGCCACTCCCTGTCTTTATGGACTTCCAAAAATACACAAAGAAGATGCACCTCTCAGTCCCATCGTCAGCAGCATGTTCAGTGGTTGCCGAGGGACTGGACTAAAGGCTTGGTTTGGGTCACACTTGAATATTTTAAATAAACAAGCCATTCTTGCCCGTGCTCACTCAGGTCTCAGTGAAGTTCCACCACCCCATCTCTCTCTTTCTGAGGCTGTGTCTGTCACAAACTGAGCAGAGCAGAGACACACTGGTTGCGTGCCCACCCTCACTCGCAATGCTTATATGTTTGCACGTGCGCGTCCATCTTTTCTCCGGTTTGGGTAATATAGCTTGTGGAGTGAGAGAGAGAGCCAAAGAAAAAAGGTGGAGCAGAGAGAGAGGATCAAAAAGAGAAAAGCACTAGCCTCTGACATAGCAAAGTGCAGTAAATTAATGTTTGTTCAATGGAGCAGGTAAAACAGAAACACTAGTGGTGAAAAGGGAAAACTCTGGCATAGCCTGTCAGCACAGCTAGCTTAATAAGGTTAGTTCAACTTTAAGGGACCTAAGTTGATATACCATATAGGCTACTTTTCAGCATACAGTATAAGTCTTTTTTTAAACTAATTTGCATGTCCTGCGACTTATACGCCGAAGCGTCATATTTATGCATTTTCCCCCATATTTTTAAACCCATTTTTCGCTCTGATATGACCGTTTTTCATTTTGGCAAAAAAAATGGTGCAGTACCACTTTTGTCCGCTAGGGGACACTTCCAGAGAGTCCACCGACCATTTCCAGCTCATGTGTCCGAAAAAAGCCTCCTCTGCTCGGACTGACTCTGTCGCTGCCCGGCCTCCTGCTCTGGAGGTAACTACTTTTTGCTCTGTTTGTTAGCTGTTTGTTAGCAAGATAAGTCAAGAACCACAGGACAGATTTTTATCAAACTTACAGAATGTAATCACTGTATGGACATTTACAAGTGACTAGCTTTATGAGATGTTTGAGATAAAAAAAAATTGTTCTTTTAGCTTTGTTGTTAGCGTTAGCTACCAAACAGATACCTACTATTTAGATAAACAGCTCATAAACCTGAAAGTTATGCACCATAACTCATGTTCCCTGAAGGAAGGGAATGAGGTGCAACACTATTGCTATGGGAAATTGCGCCCCCGCACGATTACCTGAAGGAATACATTCACGCCTTTATGCAGGGGGCGTCAGCGTCACCCCAGAGACCCGCCCTCTGGGTACTTAAGGCGCGGACGCCCATCCTACTTTCTCCAAGTGCACTTCACCGAGCTTCAGCATTGAAAAGGGCCAACTGTGTTGCACCTCGTTCCCTTCCTTCAGGGAACATGAGTTATGGTGCATAACTTTCAGTTCCCTTATCAGTCAGTCACTCGGTGCAACACTATTGCTATGGGAACGTAATTCATTCACGCCCTTGAAATGCTCAGTAAAATGCATGCTTGTGAGAACTTCTGCCTTTATACATAAGGCATCTCTCGGCCGCTCTCTACAGCGTATGTAGAGGGCACAGCCTGAGAAGGAACGTCACATGCAGAAACATCAACCTGATGTTACCACTAGACATATTGGTGGAACTCCAGCTAGAGGCAGCACAGACGTGCTCCACTGGTACAATTGCTCACCATCTCCTACTTCCCTAGATAATTTGGGAAGCAGGAGGAAAAGATCAAAGAGCAAAAAACCCTTTAAGCCATTGACATTTCAGATGGCATCATTTAGGTATAAACTCAGCTTATACACAGGGTGACCTTTGACCCCTCAGGGGCAAATCTGTCGTACACACAGGGTGCACATACGAGCCTAAAAAGACCTTTATCTGTTCACTGAACAGATAACTTCTTAGGACTGTCAAAGGGGCCCATCCTGATGTCGGAGACCTGTTAGTGAGGGGAGGGCAATCCCTTCCTCAGTACGTCCCTCATGTAAGCATGTGCACCAAGGGTTTCCCCTTTTGATGTTGTTTCCCCCTTAAAAAAAAAAAAAGGAGAAACAGTGAGGCCTTAGGCCCTCAGCCTGTTCCCTTCAGTGGCCAGGCTGAAAGCTGCCACAGTTCCGGACGTGGGTGGAGAAGCTGCCCATGTGCCTGAGTCAGCAGGTCCTTGTGAGAAGGCAGCTGCCATGGTATCCCTGACAGCATTGAGATCAGTTCCGGGAACCACGGTTTCTGTGGCCACCTGGGGGCTATTAGTATCAGGGAGAGGGCTCCCTTGCGTACACGTTCCAGCGTCACCTGAATCAGAGGGACAGGTGGAAAAGCGTAATACAGCACCCCTGCTGGCCAATCATGGGCCAAAGCATCCGTTCCCAACGGTGCGTCTGTTTCCTTTAGAGAGAAGTAGAGGTCACATTGTGAGCTGGCCCTGCATGCGAACAGGTCTACAGAGGCTCTCCCAAATCGTGACCAGACCTGATCCACGACCCGTGGGCTCAGCCTCCATTCCGATGCCAAGAGAGGCCCTCTTGAGAGGGCATCCACTCCGATAGTTCAGTTCGCCTGGAATATGAGTCACCCTGAGCGACAATATTCTCGGGGCACACCACGTAAGCAGTCTTTGTGTCAGACCGAGGAGAGCTCGGGATCTTGTCCCTCCTTCCCTGTTGATGAAGGACACCGTGGATCTGTTATCTGATTTTACTAGGACATGCTACCCTGCAATCAGACCTTTACCAAAAAAGTATTTTACTGATAGGAATACGGCCAACAATTCTAGGAAGTTGATTTGTAATCTCGCTTCCTGCTCTTTCCAAAGGCCTCGGGCATTCTGATTTCTGCAGACTGCCCTCCATCCTGTTTTCAAGGCATCTGTCGTGATGACCACACGGGATGACACCCGTCCCAACGGGACCCCCTCCGTGAACACAGACAAGTCTCTCCATGGTTCTAAGGCCCTCAGGCACTCTGAACCAATCCAAACTTTTCTTGCTCGCCTAAACGGGGCAGGTTGTGTTTGTTGGTTTAGCAATATTTTTGTAAGGCCCGCATTTTCAACAATGCGTGTGGCACACAGGGTATGGCCGCCACCAAGAGGCCTAAGAGGCATTGGCATGTTTTTAGAGGGATCCGCTGATTCAGTCTAAACTTTGCCAGGTAATGGCGAATTGAGGAAATGCATTCCTCCGAGAGCCATGCTCTGTACCGGATGGTGTCGACCTGTACTCCCAGAAATACGGTAACCCGTGATGGAGTCAGGTCGCTCTTCTGCAGGTTTATGACAAAACCGAGAGCCTCCAGGTGAGAGATCTCCTTGCGGGAGTGTGACTGAGCCTGAATTCTGCTTCTGGCCAGAATCAGGAGATCATCCAGGTAATTCATAATTCTGACCCCTTGATTCCTGAGAAGGGCCGGTGCTACGTCCAGACATTTTGTAAATGTACGAGGAGTGGTCTTTAAACCGAAGGGTAAGGCCTTGAATTCGTATGCTTTTCCTTCAAATGCAAAGTGGAGGTATTTTCTGTGCCTCCTCCACACGCCCACGTGGAAATAAACATCCTTTAAATCCACTGTACATGCATAGTCTCGTGGTCTCACAGACTGGAGGACCTGCCGCAGTGTGAGCATCTTGAACTTAAATGTTCTTATTCTCTTGTTCAGCGTCTTGAGATCGAGGATCGGCCTCAGAGATTGATCTCTTTTGGGCACCAGGAAGTATTTGCTGTAGTGACAGGAGCGTAGTTTGTGTTTCGGGACAATACTTATTACTCCTTTCTGTAGCATCGTTGATACTTCCTCCCTCAGCAAATGTGTGCGTGCTGGGTTTATATTTGACTGCAGTACCCCCGTGAAGGGGGGTGGTCCTTTGAGGAACTACAGCCTGAGCCCATGACACACCGTCGTCATGATCCATTCGTTTGGCAGACACGCCCTCCAAGCCTGCGCAAGCGCCGTGAGCCTGGAAAGCATGCTTATCTGTTGTTTGTTTTGTGTGTGTGCGGGAGGGGTGGACTTTGACCCCTCTCGTGTGCTCCCGAGCAAGCTGGTTTGCCCAACAGAGGATGTCGCGAGGTCTGACTGTCTCAGGCAGAACTCGTGCGTCCTACTGCGGTTCATAGTCTGACCTAGTAGTTTGTGTTTCACAAAAGTGGGGCTCGAGTCAAGAACCAATGCAGTCTGCTTTGGTACTTTTATTTTTGTGCATGGATGAACAAGTGCTTGTTTTTATTACACATACAGTAGATGAGTCATGTTTAGTGCACACACACATGTCACCAGCTCCTTGTAACGTTTTACAAACGAAGTCTGGGCTCAAAGAGTTCGGTTCCCGTACCACATGGGCGGGCAAACCTGTAAAATTATGAATTCATCCTGTTTCATCAGGCCCGAATCTGCTTCCCACCTGGGTTCATTGAAGAGGTCCTAGGCCGAGCCGCCTGCGCTGAAAAGGCTCTCCGTCGCCAGCAGGTCTCTTCTGCGGAGGGCGACGTATGGCCTCTCTGGAGGGGGGGGGTGGGCAAAACTTTTCCTTGGCAGCCCCTCACGGAGGGCTTCCGCCTGATTATGCCTTTGCTCCAGCCTGGCCTGGATACATTCCAGAGCTCCTCCGAAGAGACCTGTCGGCTCGATCAGGTGTTGAAGAAAAAGGGACCTCTGGCCTTCCCGGAGGTCCGTTAAAGTCATCCACAGGTGGCGCTGAGCGACAACCATTTCCGCCATTGCTCTGCCCTGTGTGATGGTTATTGTCCCCATCATGCGGAGCACAAAGTCAGAGGCCCTGCGGGCCTCCTCCAGGGCCTCTGCTGTGGCCTGTTCATTTGTTGTTACCTGGAGCTCCTACAACTTTTCTGCCAGGTACACCTGCGTCATGGTCGAAGCGTTCATCGCACGAGCCACGAAGCCCTGAGCCCGGTAGCACTTATCAAGCTGTTTCTCCTAAGCGCGGCAGGCCTTGCTGGGCAGTGCTGGCTTCGCACCCACTGTTGCGGGAGTTAGATGAGCCGCCAGGGTCTCCTCTATCTGCGGGGCGCTGGCGAGTCCTGCTACCTCCATCCCGGCGACATCCAGGAACCGAGAGAGCGGCAACGTCATGGGAGCTCCGGGTTCAGCCCAGGATCGCGTGAGCTCCATCAGGATGTCCGGAAAGATGGGCATTCTCTGCCTCGTCGTCAGCTGCTGTTTCGTGTAGAAATAATTTCCCACCAGCCTCGTAACCTGTTGACGAGGCGTGGGGTCTGGCCACGCGACCTGCAATGCGTCTGCGGCCCTGCGGCACAAGTTGAACAGAGCAGGGACCGACGCGTCCAATTCCGGCAGTACTTGTGCCAGGTTCAGGGAGAAATCCACACTTTCCCTCTCGTAACCGTACTCGGCGTCCTGGTCAGACACTTCGGGCGTCGAGTCCTCGACCGGGGCCGACATGTCCAAACCGTTCTCTCCCCCGACCTGACAGCTGCATTCCAGGTCTGTGTTCTCGAGCTCCGGTTCGGGAGCGAGTGGTTCTGTTGGGCCTGCGGCCTCCCGCACTGCAGCCTTTTCTATGGCTTTGGCCAGTGCGTCCGCACAACGCTTTCTCACGACCGCCAGCATCCGACTGCCGTGTGGGCAGGAGTCGGGGGAATCCAGCGCTGTTCTCACTTGCAGAATACCCAGGCAGATGGGACAGGCCTCGTGGGTGTCCGTCGCCAACAGGGAGTAGCCGCAGCCGTTGGGGCAGAGGCGCGAGCAAGGGCTCGCCATCCTACCGGTTTTCTTCGGGATCTTTGTCTTCCGTTTCCCCTTGTCGGGGGCCATGTCCGAGAAGCGTCGAGGTTGTTCCTAATTTTCCTTTGTTCGAAGATGTCCTCTCCGTCGCGTCGCTTTCGCTAGCTAGCCTGCTACTTGTTAGCAGGGAGCGTTGTGACGCAGTTAGCGCCGTCAAGCGAAGCAGCTGCGGAGAGAGAAGAAAAGCTTCAAGGTTAAGAAGAAAACGCTGGACTAGCTTTCGCCAGCCCAGCAACACGCAGGAAATTTCTCTGTACGCTCAGTGTAGGGAGCAAGCTCACCTCTAGTCGAGCGATGTGACAACAGAGAAGTCCCACGAAGTTCAGGTTTTAGCGAGGTGAAGGGCAAAAAGAGAAAGTAGGATGGGCGTCCGCGCATTAAGTACCCAGAGGGCGGGGTCTCTGATACCCCCTGCCGTAAAGGCGTGAATGTATTCCTTCAGGTAATCGCACGGGGGCACAATTTCCCATAGCAATAGTGTTGCACCGCGTGACTGACTGATAAGGGAACCTCTTTTATCTGAACGATCTGCTTTTATTAGTAATACTTGTAGTGCTTGTATCTACGTTCAAAAATCTAGGATTTTTAATTGATGACAAATTGTCTTTTAAATCACATGTTCAGTTTACTGTAAATAAACTGAAGCTTTTACTTGGATTTTATTTTTGGAATAAATCCGGCTTTTCTTTTAGGGTAAAACAGAAATTATTGGAGTCAACTTTTCTTCCGATTATATGGTGATGTACTATACATGAACGCCTCTGCTCAATGTCTTCACATGCTGGATAGCGTGTATCATGGCGCTTTGCGGTTTATTACAAATTATGGAACCCTAACTCATCACTGTTTCTTGTATGATAAGGTAAATTTGCCATCTCTGCGTGTACGTCAGCTTGGCCACTAGTATGTTTTGATTTACAAGACTATTCTTAAGTTGACAGCACCTTATCTTTCATCTTTGTTAACTTTAAACAAATGATATACAGCCTCCGGTCTCCAGACTTTTTAAATTTTAGTGTTCCTCACGTCAGAACAGAAAAGGGCAAGAAAGCCTTCAGCTTTTCTGCTCCAACCTCATGGAACAGTTTACAATCAAAGCTTAAACTTGGAACACTAGTATCTCTGAATGTATTTAATACCATGATATATCCCATTATGCTTAAGTTGCAGAAGTGCAATTGTTTTAATTGAGTTGTTTGTTTTATTTAAGTCTATGTTTATTGTGACAGTGTTGTAACAGTTTTTTACTACGGTAAGTGTTTTTCCCCCCTTTTCTCTGTATGCTGTCAGTCTTGGCCAGGTCTCTCTTGCAAAAGAGGTATTTTGATCTCAGTGGGACAAACTTCATCATCATCATCATCATCATCATCAACTTTATTTGTAAAGCGCTTTAACACAGCCACAGCTGAAACAAAGCGCTGGACACTAGCTACAAACAAGATTTAAAAAGCATAAAAACAGAACCACCAAACTAATACACAGTGAACTAAAATTTCCCTTTAAAATACAATAAAATGACAAGTTAAACAGATAAAATCAATAAAAATGAAGTAAAATCAAGTCTCAGTTGGGTTGAAGGCCAATGAGTATAGATGCGTTTTTAAACGGGTTTTAAAAATGGACAGTGAGGGAGCCTGTCGAATGTGTAAAGGCAGAGCATTCCATAACTCGGGGCCACCAACAGAGAAGGCCCTGTCTCCTCGAAGCTTCCTCTTACTCCGTGGAATGACCAGGAGCAGCTGGTCAGCAGACCTGAGTGACCGGGATGGAGTGTAATGGTGTAGAAGCTCTGCCAAATAAGGGGGGGCAAGGTTGTTTAAAACCTTAAAAACAAACAAGAGAATTTTAAAATGAACTCTAAAATACACGGGCAGCCAGTGGAGAGAAGCCAGGACAGGTGTGATGTGCTCTCTTTTGCGTGTTCCAGTTAAAAGACGTGCAGCAGCATTTTGCACCAGCTGCAGACGGGGATCTGCTTGTTCTTGTTCAAATAAAGGTTATAATTAATTAATAAGGTTATTATTATTATTATTATTATTAGTTTGGTCTAGACAGGAAGTAAGTAAGTAAGTAAGTAAAGTTTATTTATATAGCACTTTTCGCAGATAAAATCACAAAGTGCTGTACAACATATAAATAAAAAATTAAAATAAACAGAAGAATTACTGTATTAAAATCTGATTAATCAAAACAATAAGAACAGCTGATAAAAACAAGAACAATTGATAAAAACACTCAATAAAAACATTTATCTAAAAGCTTGTCTGAATAAAAGTGTCTTGAGCTGGGTTTTAAAGGAATCAATAGAGGTGGTCACACGAAGAGACAGGGGCAGGGCATTCCACAGCCGGGGGGCTACGGCCTGAAAGGAAAGGTCACCCCGAGTTTTAAACCGGGTCTTAGGGACCTGTAGAAGGTTCAGTGCTGAAGAACGAAGGGTGCGGGCTGGAGAATAGGGGATCAGCATTTCTGTGATGTATTGGGGGGCCTGTCCATTTAACGCTCTAAAAGTTAATACCAAAATTTTAAAATGAATTCTAAATTTAACAGGGAGCCAATGTAGATCATATAAAACCGGTGTGATGTGAGACCTTCTATTTGTTCCTGTTAAAAGCCTCGCAGCAGCGTTCTGGACCAACTGGACACGAGCGACAGCAGACTTATTAAAACAAGTAAAAAGTGAATTGCAGTAATCTAAACGAGAAGAGATAAAAACATGAATAATCATCTCCAGGTCAGATTTGGATAAAATTGCCCTCAGTTTAGAAATGTTCCTCAGGTGATAAAAGCAGTTTCTGACCAGGAGCTTTGAATGTTTGTCCAAAGACATTGACTGGTCGAACTGAACACCAAGGTTTCTGAGGCTCGGCTGAGAAGAGGAGCCCAGAGAACCGAGGTGTTGCTTGATTAGAGGAACTTTCTGTTCAGGGGCAATGATCAGGGTTTCAGTCTTGGCAGAATTTAACTGAAGGCAGTTGTTGGCTAACCACACCTTAATCTGGGACACGCAGTTTACTAATTCATCTAACTTGTGTAATTCTGAGTCATTGAAGGAGCAGTAGAGTTGAATGTCGTCAGCATAGAAATGGTAAGAGACATTTCTGAAGCTATTTATAATCTTTGCAAGTGGTGTGATGTAAATAATGAACAGAATAGGACCCAAGACTGAACCCTGAGGAACACCATACCTTAACGGAGAGGTCTTAGACTGTATGTTATTCACAAACATTGAAAATTTTCTGTTGTTCAAATAAGAGGAAAACCACTTCAAAACAGTTCCAGAAAATCCTAATTCATGTTGTAGTCGATGTATCAGAATTGTGTGGTCGACTGTATCAAAAGCTGAAGAAAGATCTAATAAAATCAAAACACTGCTCTGACCAGAGTCTGCAGCCATCAAAATGTCATTGGATACTTTTAATAAGGCAGTTTCAGTGGAGTGCATTTTGCGAAAACCAGATTGAAACTTGTCCAGAATATTATTACTTTGCAAGAAAGTATTCAACTGTGCAGTAACTAACTTCTCCAAAATTTTAGCAAGAAAAGGTAATTTTGATATTGGCCTGTAGTTGCAGAGCTCAGTGGGGTCCAAATTGGGCTTTTTCAAAATCGGATTTAAAACTGTTTGTTTCAAAAAACATGGAACTGACCCTGTAGAAAGAGAAATGTTAATTAATTTTGCTACATGTGGGCTGATGATATCTGGAAGCAGCCGTGCAGACCAAAGCTCTAGCGGTACATTTGCTAAATCTGGGTTTTTCCATAAAATTGGAAAAAAGTTCCATTCTCCTGTCCCAGATGATTGTTTGTCTGGGAATAGAGCTAAACTCAACCACGATGAGAGCCCAATTATCACAGCCAAGAGCCGACACGCTGTTAGCTCAGCTCCGCCGTGTCAATCCCTACAACATAGTTACAGCTCTGTCTGGCATGCGGCTCCTGGGGATGATGTCAGCAGCTCATGTTGTAGTTCCACTGGGCCTGCTTCACATGAGATGCCTTCAGAGGTGGTTTGCCTGCCTGCGCATAGATCCTATGTGCCAGAAGAGATGGATGATCTCCAACCCCCTCCGTGGTAACCGATCTGAATCACTGGGGAAACCCCCTCATCCTGTCAGAGGGAGTCCCTATCAGTAGGCCTATGTCACACGTCTCAGTGTTCACAGATGCATCCCTGTCAGGTTGGCGAGGAACACGTCTGTCCCAGGCAGTGGGAGCAGAGTGGCCAGACCACATGTCTCTCCACATAAATGTGCTGGAGCTTCTCACAGTCTGGAAAATGACTCAGCATTTTGCTCCTCTGCTGTGAGATCAGCATGATGCACACAGACAACAGAGTAGCAACAGCTTACCATCAGGGAGGCGGACGCTCAGCTTAGCTGTTACATGTCGCAAGACAGCTGCTGTGCTGGGTACAAAAAACGTGCTCTCCACCAGAGCAGTGTAGATCCCCAGCGCCCTGAACAGAGGAGCGGACATCATGTCGAGGGGCGGTCTTGGCCATGGGGACTAGAGCCTCCGTCCCGAGCTGATCTCTCGGATCTGGAGCAGGTTCGGCCGAGCAGCAATGGATCTGTTCGCCACAGGGAAGAACGCCTAGTGTCAGCTGTGGTTCTCACTGAGTCCATGGGACAACCCATCATTATGGCTGGACGCCATCACTCACAGCCAGTGGCCAAAAATGCTGCTTTATGCTTTCTCCCACAGAGCCTGGATCGAGTTCGGGAGTAAGAGTTGTCGGTCATTCTCGTAGCTCCCAAGTGCAAAAGTGCCCCGTGATTCCCAAACCTCGAACAACTGGTGTCGGGCAGGCTGAGGAAACTGCCGTGGAGGGAGGATGTGCTCCTCTAGGCAGGAGGAGTGATCAGGAGCTACGCAGAAGGTCAGCACCTCTGGGTTTGGCTGCTGAATGGATCTGCTTAGAAAGGCTGGGTCTCTCACAGGATGTGGTGTGTACTATCCAGGGCGCACAAGCCACTTCCACCACAGCATTATACACATCAACGTGGACAGTTTTTCAGCGCTGATGTACGGAGAAAGGCGTGGAAGCCATTTCATGTTTGCTAGGCTGCGTGCTGTCATTTCTGCAGCAGCTGATGGACAGAAAATTAGCGTTCAGCACAATTAAAACTTACGTTGCAACTATTTCTTCCTGTCATGAGGGTTTCGGTGACAGAACAGTCTTTAACCACCAACTGAATTGAAACGTTTTCTGAAAGGTGTATGGAAACACAGACCTGTGTCATGCCTACTTGTCCCACAGTGGGATTTAGTGATGGTTCTACGCACTGGTTAAAGCTCCTTTTGAGCCTTTAGATCAGGTTCCACTTAAATTTCTGTCATTTAAAACAGCCCTGCTGCTAGCTCTGACATCTGCAAAGAGAGTAAGTGATTCATCTGCTTTCTCTGTTGCTCCCTCATGTCTCAGAATTCGAGCTGATGGCAGCTCGGCCGTGCTGCGTCCTAACCCTGCTTTTACTTCTTAAACCATCACAAGCTCATTCAGACAGAGAGTGATAACTTTGGATGGTTTTTATCCTCCTTCTCATAACTCTGAGGAGGAAGCCACATCTCACCTCCTCTGCCCCATGAGCGCGCTCTCTTGTTACGTGGTGCACACAGCTGCACTGTGCCGCTCTAAGTGTCTGTTCGTGCATTACAGGAACAGCTCTGCAGGACATTCTCTGTCCATTCAACGCCTCTCACACTGGTTATGTGAGGTTATTTCTGAGACTTATAGTTCCTCAGGACTGGATCCTCCAGAGACTCTCAGAGCTCATTTCACCTAAGGGATTTCATCCTCCACGGCTCTGCATGGAGGGATGACAGTGGAAGATATTTGCACAGTGGCTTCTTGATCATCTCCATGTTCATGTATTCGTTTTTAAATCTACGTGATGTCTCCACTTTCTCCATGACCCATTCTGTTCTCAGGGTTCTGACAGAACTTTTTTTTTCATGGCGCCTCAATTTGGGTTCACACCTGCCTGCAAGCAGATGCAGTGTGAGAAATTTATTATCAGTCACATTTCATGACTGCTGATGTTATTGTTATTGATCTGTTCATCCTGAGGAGTTGTTGACTCTACTCTGCTCATTGTTACACTGTTACAGCTCGTTACCTCCGTTGTTCCTATTCACAGTAGCAGGTCTGTTATCTCAGCCCTTCTTTCACCAGAAATCATTTGTTTATCTGGTTTTGCTGTTGTGCATGGAGTGCATAATTATGCATACAGAAGGCTCAGTGATGAAATGTGTTTTATGCAAGCAGGTGCTTCATGTTTGTGTCTGGATGGACCCAGTGAGGCATTGACTACATCCTGCTTTGCCTTTAACCCACTAGCAATAGCCTTAAAGGGCAAAGCCTATACAAAATAGAATGTTGGTTATGTACTGTAACCCTAGATTCTATGAGTATAGGCACAGCCCTTTAAGCTCTGAGCCCCACTGGTTCCTAAATGGTTGAAGAAAAACGTTATTTGGGAGCCTATTGTCCGGTCTCACCGTAATTTAGACAGACTGGGTGTGGGGCCCACACAGCCGGTGGGCGCGGACTAAAGTTGTCAGTGCTGTGCGCGAAGAGATAAACCCACTAGCAATAGCCTTAAAGGGCTGCGCCTATACTCATAGAATCTGGGGATATGGTACGTAACCAACGGGATGATTTCAAGTGTACGGTGTGCACGGTGTTATAATATCTGTTCATCTTTGATATTGTGATTTTCTCTACAATTAACCCAAGCTCAGTAATGCGGGACTTTAAGGCTTTGGCTGGGCTCTATGTCTGCTTTAAGGTAAATTAAAGGTGTTCCACCTCTTTTGACAAAACACAACCGACCTTATTACTGTATAGATACAGGTCTCTCTTGAAAAATGAGTCCTTGTGACTCAGTGAGACAAATCTGTATAAATAATGATTGAATGAATAACAACACGCCTTAGAGATTTTCAGTTGTTCATCGCTTCACTGCCAGAAGCAACCAAGTCAATAAAGTAGCTAAATATGCTAGTAGATATAATCTGCAGCCACTTTTTCAGGTCATCCTCCCATCCCTTGTCTGCAGCAGGCAGCAGTATGATTATATTGTCCTGTTTGAGCTCTGACAGGTGGTGTGCCTTAATCATGGTTAAATTAAATCCACAATGCTTGGAGAAACTATATTAGCTCATATGGTTTGCACATAAACAAATGCCAGTTCTGGTCCACGTTGGGCATTGCACCCATAATTTACACAATAATAATAATAATAGTAATAAACTTTATTTGTATAGCACCTTCCGACAATGCCTTGCATTGACCAAGGCGCTTAACAGGATAGAAAATATAAAAACAGGTACAATAAATCACAAGACAGCATGGGGCTAGGAATAAGGTGGATATATATATTTTTTCTTCTTTGTTTACCTGGAAGCGAATGTGTTTGAGTAGTTTAAAGTGATCTGCATACATCCTGAAGTATTTTAAGATTTTTGAGTGACGCATATAGTTGGGGTAATCAGCTGGGATGGGGAAGTCACTGTAGCACATCATTTCTTTGGAGGTATTGATGGTAAGGGAGCGGTAGATGCTGGCCCGGCTGGGCTCTGACACTTCCTGTAAAAATAAATAATTTAATTAAAGTATTTTCAAGGGTATTTCCATATTTCAAGATTGTCAATTTTCTTTTGCTTTCACTTAAATATTTTTGAAAACATGAAATAGCCTTTTTAAAATAAAAAATGACAACTTACTTTGAACTTCCACAGTCCACCCATGTCATCACTGCTTTCAAAACAGGTCGGCTCCAAGCCCTCATCCAAACAAGCCTTAATGCTGGTCAGACCTGAGGGACCTGCCCCAATCACTGCTACTCTATGCACCATGATGAAGCTGCAAGCGGATAGAGCTAAAGTTAAATCCAAATAAGCAGGTTTACCATATTCAAGACGAATTTTAAATGCAAAGTTGTTCCAGGTTGTTCAAAAAAAGGTTACCGGTAATTAGGTAAGTGGTTTCTGCATGGTACAGAAAAAACAAGTTAGTTCACATGGTTTCTAGTCATGTTTGGTTTTAACAGGCCCTGAAATTCAGACAAGGATAAGTGACTAAATGTAAGCCTACACTTTATTAAAGTCAACCTTTGACAAGGCAGTAAATACTTGCAAGGGTGAATTTGCAGAATGGCAGAGAGCATTGAACTGACTTAAATCAACTGTGAGCTAGGCCCCAAGCACACAGAAAACAAAACAAAACAAACCAAGAGGTATAAATGTGATCAGAAGGGTGCAGCTGGGCTAATGAGCAAATGAAGAACATGTGGTCTATGATAGCCTGATGCATGCTCAATAATACAGGTGGAAAAACCTAAAAAAGTTAAGTCAGGTCCTGTGGACGAGTTAAGAAAATAAAATAAAAAATGCAGACCAGGTTTTTGTAAACAAACCAAAAAAAAAGTGGTCTATGAGTTAAAACCAGGGATCACGGAAGGAAACAATGCTTGACTATATAGCAAGAAATCTTGTTATCTTGTCAAGAAATCTTTTTATTCTTCTGGTACACAGTCAAATCTTTTTTTTTTCTTTTTTTTTTTTACAAAGAATCCCATAACCTGACAACTGCAGTTATAAAAGTGATTGTGAGAACACTTCACTTTCGTCCAGTCCTTTTAGTCAGCACATGATCAGTGTTTTCTTATAGGAAAACTCAGAGAATACAGAATGATTCTTATCATATTCACTATAAAGAATATGAACCTTAACCCTCAGGTAGATGGTTAAGAGTCATCCACTGCAAACTGAATAACCTAAAAATCTTGGTTGTACCGTCCACAGTGAGTCCAAGGTAAAGGTCCCCAAGAGGATATTACAGTGCACTGTAGACGATAGAGCTATATTTAATCTAACATTCATCTAAAAAATTGTTGAAAAAAAAAAGTTGAAAATCAATTGTGTGAATATCTGAACCAAAATAATCTGTTTGAGGAGTTTCAGTCATGGTTTAGAGCTCATTATAACATAGAAACAACACTGATGAAAGTTAATAATAATATTCTCATGGCCTCTGACAATGGACGTGTCTATGCTGGTCCTGCTAGACCTCAATGCTGCAAAAAAAAAAATCACTGTAATGCAACTTTTATTGGTGATGTGTACTGCTGAACATCCATGCTGCTGATCTTATGCTGCTGATTATTTCATGCTGCTGTATTAATTCATACTTATCTACTCACACAGACTCATGTTTGTGCTGTTGTTCGGCGTACTGTTTTGCACTATTTGTGTTTAGCGTATTTCTTGGTTTAGCATATTTCTTAGTTTATTTAAGATCTTTATGACTGTTTCTTTTACAATTTATATTTTTACTGTTGGATGTAACTGATACCCTGCATACACAATTTCATTCCACCTGTGATGCGAATGACAATTAAGAACCTTGAACCTTGATTTATTTCACAATTCTACTATAGAGCCTAGAGGCTTGAATATTATATTGTGATTCCAGAAACAGTTCTAAAATGGTTTAAATCATATTTGATATATTCTAGTTTTGTAAAAATAAATAATGAATATTTTTCATACACCAAGGTTAGTTATGGAGTTCCTAAGGGTTCAGTGCTTGACTGATACTATTTACTTCATGTATAGTTCATTAGATAACGTAATTACACAACATGGGATAATTCATTGTTATGCTGATGACACTCAATTATATTTGTCCATAAAACCCTAGTAAAATCTATTCAACTACTTAGAATACAAACGTCTTGAAGACATAAAAATCTGGATGACCCTTAATTTTATACTGTCACGATGCACACTTTGCTCTTTGCTAAAACACTCTTTTCACTGCTTGGGTTCTAGTTTTCTCTATGTTCATTTGGTTTCTGTCAGCTCTGCTTCCTATCTGCAGCTTTCTGTCTGTCACACCTCCTCGGAGCCGGAGACGATCTGCTCAGTCCGGGGGTCCAAGGCAAACTGACTTTTACACAAAGGATCTTTGTGCAAAACAACAGCTCTGAGGACATTGTTTTGACTTACTAGGGAACGTTTTGACTCCCCTCTGAAGAAAACAGATTCAGCTCAAAGACTGCTCATGACAGGTGTCTCTAAAGGAATAATCACTTTCTGTAAAACAGAACAGAGAAATATGTTATCCACATTGTAATATTTTACATGATTTCATTATAATGATTGAGAACAACAATCAAAATTATTCATGTTCACACTTGTGAATCAAATAAAACAAACTTAATTAATGATTTGTTTTTCTTTCTTAGAAACAGAGGATTAGTGGGATTCGTCTGGTTCTTCCCCTTGGTCGGATCTGGGGAGTGGGCGAGTGGCTCGTCCTGTTCGGGTGGCCCTGGGGACTCTGGGCTCGGGGTCCTTCCTGGAGTCTTGGGCTTTGATCGCCCCTTCGTCTGCCTCGGGCTTTGGGGGGACGGATCTCTGATGCTTCACAGTCGCTACTAAATGTTCTATTGGAGGAACCTTATTCACTTATGCATGCTCACAACCACACACAAATGGATGCAGGGATGTATATGTAGATATATGCAGATATGTAGATGGGTATATGAATGAATATAAATGTATATGTATGTATACTGTATATATATTTGTAGGTATGGGTATTATTTATAGAAATCTACTGCAAGGTCATGAAGATTATTAGTCTTTATGCATGTATGTTTCGTTGCTGTGTTCTGTCATGTGCTTTGCAGGATTGTGGACGGAGGTTGGGTGTGTTTGCCTTGTGCTCTTTTTGTGGATAATTGTTGTTTTGTTGTCTTACTTTCTCTTTTCTTTCTTTCTCTCTATTTAAAAAAAATACATATTGGAGTGAGAGGATGGCTATAAGGTGAGAAGGGAGGCCGTCTATAAATGGGGAAAAAAAAGAAACAGAGGAAGAATAAGGTAAACATTTGTCAGACTGTAGCTGACTGTGCCCCTGACGAGAAATGTGTAGAAAAACATCAGACATTAAAGGTGAAGTCTGCAGTTTCTGTAGAACATCAGCACTTGGAGTGAAGAAATATGTTAAAAATATATTGTTAGAAAAGTTACATATAGCAGCTTTAAGATAACTGTCTATTCATCCAGCCATTCAGCTAACTGTCTATTCATCCAGCCATTCAGCTAACTGTCTATTCATCCATCCATCCATCCATCCAGCCAGCCATCCAGCTAACTGTCTATCCATCCATCCCTTCAGCTAACTGTCTTCATCCATCCATTCAGCCATCCAGCTAACTGTCTATCCATCCATCCATTCAGCTAACTGTCTATTCATCCATCCATTCAGCTAACTGTCTATTCATCCATCTATCCAGCCATTCAGCTGTCTATTCATCCATCATTCAGCTAACTGTCTATTCATCCATTCAGCTAACTGTCTATCCATCCATCCATTCAGCTAAAAGTCTATTCATCCTTGTATCTGATGAAACTGTTTTGTATTGTTCTTTTAAAATGAATGAATAAACATCAAATCAAAAATAAGTCTGTATCTCTGTGTTTATCGTTGTCCTGGCATTGTCTCCTGTTGCCTCTGTCTCCTGAGTTCCTTGTGATTCCCTGAGTATGTAAGTTTGCTGCCCTGTCAGCTATTTTATGTTCTTAATTTCTGTGGCCGTCGCGGACGCCATTTTGAAGAGTGCTAATGGTGAACTACTTTTTTAAATCCAGCAGATTTGACCATTTCGTGAAACTCTCAAGCTCAGAAAAACTTGTGCTATAACGTCAGCTATGAAATATATTTTTTCTCAGCAAAGAAATAATTGTTTTACCGTGTTTTGTTGTAAAATCCTGGCTTCTTTGGCCGTCGCGGACGCCATTTTGAAGAGTGCTAATGTGGCGAACTTCTTTTTTTAAATCCAGACGCGTCGCGTAGGCCGCTGAGAAACATCCACAAGTTCACCCTCCATGTTAAAAAGTCTTCGTCTGACTCTTCGAAAACAAGCAATAAGGCTGCAGAGTAACACACTGGCTGCTAACTGCTATAGAGACTGAGGGGGACGCTTTTTTGTCACGGACCACATCCGGCGCTGACAGGATATAGTCTGTTAGCTGTCGTCCGAGCTCGTAAATACGTTATTTCGTTTTTACTGATAGATAATTAGTTATTAGCGGTACTGCATTGTAAATAAAAATAGCACAAATCCGCGTATGAATTATAAAAGTTAGTTAATCCGCTGTAAAGCTAACAGATTATTTAGCTACGCTATAAGCGGATTAGCGCATTAGCCTCTCTAGCGGTCGGGGGCCCACCACTGGTTAGCGCTATAGCGGATTGACTAACTTTTATAATTCATAAGCAGATTTGTGCTATTTTTATTTAAAATGCAGTACAGCTAATAACTAATTATCTACAGTATCAGTAAAAATGAAAAAAACTTATTTACGGGCTCTTAAATCAACCGGACGACTGCTCACAGACCATATCCTGTCAGCGCCGGATGTGGTCCGTGAAAAAAAGCTGTCCCCTCCCTAAGCGGGGCTAGAGAGAGCGCTCTCTCTATAGCAGTAGCAGCCAGTGTGTTACTCTGCAGCCTAATTGCTTGTTTTCGAAGAGTCAGACGAAGAGTTTTTAACATGGAGGGTGAACTTATGGATGTTTCTCAGCGGCCTACGCGACGCGTCAGCGCCTCATTTGCCCTGTTCAAAATGGCGACGGCCACAGAAGCAAAGGACTTTACAACAAAACACGGTAAAAACAATTATTTCTTTGCTGAGAAAAAATATATTTCTTAGCTGACTTTATAGCACAAGGTTTTTCTGAGCTTAACCGTTTCACGAAATGGTCAAATCTGCTGGATTAAAAAAGTAGTTCGCCATTTGCCCTGTTCAAAATGGCGACGGCCACAGAAGCGTAGGACTTTACAACAAAACACGGTAAAAACAATTATTTCTTTGCTGAGAAAATATATATTTCTTAGCTGACTTTATAGCACAAGGTTTTTCTGAGCTTAACCGTTTCACGAAATGGTCAAATCTGCTGGATTAAAAAAAGTAGTTCGCCATTTGCACGTTAACACATTAGCATTAGCTTCCGCTAGCTTTGCTAAGACATAAGCGCTTTTGAAATTGCGGACCTAAATAAATTAATAAGCGCTTTAGAAATAGCGGAACAAATTTTTGGATTAGCGCTGCCCAGCACTGCCGGTGCCTATGTCCAGCAGTCACTGTATGAGGAGCCTGGACAGGTCGCAAGTCAATCACAGGGCATATAGAGACAAATGAGACAAACAACCATTTACTCTCTCACTCACATCTAGGGCCAATTTAGAGTTTCCAATTAGCCTAGCATGCATGTTTTTGGTCTGTGTGAGGAAACCGGAGTACCTGGAGAAAACCTGACAGTTATGCAACATAACTCACGTTCCCTGAAGGAAGGGAACGAGGTGCAACACATCAACTATGGGAATTGCGCCGCTGCGCGGTTCACCTGAAGTAATACAATCACGCCTTGGAAAAGGCAGGTGGGCGTCAGCGTCATCAAAGAGGCCCCGCCCTCTTTGTATAAAAGAAGCTGACACCCAGCCTTCTATCTCAGGGTGCACTTCACCGAGCTTGGGCATTGAAAGGGCAAACATGTGTTGCACCTCGTTCCCTTCCTTCAGGGAACGTGAGTTATGGTGCATAACTGTCAGTTCCCTTATCAGTCAGTGCACTTGGTGCAACACATCAACTATGGGAACATATTTCAATCACGCCCTGAAAATGCTCTGGGAATGCATGCTTGTGAGAACTTATGCCTTTATACTGCAGGCGTTTTAGCTGTTCTCTACTCTGTGTTAGAGAGGACAGCCTGAGTGACATCACATGCTATGATATCCAAACTGTAGTGTTTTGCAAACGTGTTTGATGATGCCCAGTTGGCAGCAACACATATGTCTGCCACTGGCACACCTTTGAAAAGGGCCCATGAGGCAGCCAGGCCTCGAGTGGAATGAACATGTACCCTAGAGAGCACCTGCTGACCTTTACTACTGTACGCCCTTTTTATGGCCTCTGTCACCCAATGTGAGAGTAGGGATGCACCGATCCACATTTCTCACTTCCGATCCAATACCGATACTTATTAACTCAGTATCGACCAATACCGATACTTTTCCGATCCGATACTGTTCAGGTATGTGACTCTGTATAATGAAACTTTTGCACCCAAACTATTCATTTTAACATTGTGTGAGATAAACCCAATGAAAACACTTTTAAGCCATACAATAGGGAACCCACTGACTTTAACAGCACACAGGACATGAGGCAATTATACCACACACATGTCCTCCTTACTCATGGTGCAGCTGAAAAAACTAAAAAAGCGCTAAGCATGATGGGAAAGACAACATAGCACTCCTCTTATCTCATGCAATGTTAAGAAGTGCAGTCACAGATTGTGATTGAACACAAGTGCTCTTTAAAGCTGGATCGGAAAAGTATTGGCAGGTTTGATCCGATACCCGATACTTAAATAATGCTGGTATCGGATACCGATACCGATACTGGATCGGATCGGCCCCATCCCTATGTGAGAGGCCCTGTTTTGACAGGGCTCTGCCAACAGCTGGATTGGTAAAACATACAAACAGCTGGTTTGTTTTCCTCTAACTGACAGTTCTTTCTATGTAAGCACTCAGGGCCCTAACAGGGTAGAGCACGTTCAGCCTCCTCTGTCCTTCAGTGAGGACAAGGGGGAAGGAAACATTGAGAGCTCAAAGTCCAGACTTCTGGGATTTAAAGTTGGAACCTTTGGCACATAAGCGGGGTTAGGATGTAGGGTGACCTTTGACTTGTCCGGGGCAAACCTGGTACACATTGAGTGCATAGATAAAGCGTGGAGGTCACCCACACATTTGGCTGAGAAAAGAGCTAAGAGCAAAGCAGTTTTGTAAGATAACAACTCTATCTTAATGCTCAAAGGAGGTTCACACAGAGCGTCCAGGACTAACTGGAGGTCCCAATCAGGGGCCAGAGTCCTTTCTCTCAGTACGTCCTTCATGAACCGTATCATGAGAGGGTGGGCACCAGGTGATCTGCCTCCCCAACCTTCGTGGCATGCCGATATGGCTGACAAAAAGACCTTAATGGTGGAGAAAGAGCGGACCTTCTCCAGCAGGTCTTGTAGAAAAGTGAGGAACTGGACCAGGTCACAGGAATATGAGATAATATTCCTCTCTAGACACCAGGCCTCAAAAACACACCAATTGCGAGCATAGAAAGTCTGAGTTGACTGAGCTCTTGCTCCCTGTATCGTGTTTATAACGTTACCGGGCAGGCCGGAGGCCATCAGCCGGTTCCTCTCAGCGGCCAGGCCCAGAGTTGCCATAATTCTGGACGTGGGTAAAGGAGCTGCCCGTGGGCCTGAGTCAGCAGGTCCCTGTGGGGGGGCAGCTGCCATGGTGTCCCTGACAACAGTGAGATCACTTCTGGGAACCATGGTTTCTGTGGCCATCTGGGAGCTATGAGTATCAGGGAGAGAGCTCCCCTGCGTACACGTTCCAGCATCGCCTGAATCAGGGGGACGGGGGGAAACGCATAATATAGCTCCCCTGCTGGCCAGTTGTGTGCCAGAGCGTCTGTTCCCAGCGGTGCGTCTGTTTCCCTTATCAAATTATACAGGGCGCAGTGCGTATTGCTGTTGCAGGCGAACAGATCTAAGGATGCCCACCCGTATCGTGCCCAGATCTGGTCCACGATGCGCCGGTTCAGCTTCCACTCTGAAGTGAGAAGGGGCCCTCTTGAGAGGGCGTCTGCCCTGTGGTTTAGCTCGCCCGGGATGTGTGTCGCTCTCAGCGACAATATTCGGGAGCTGCACCACATGAGCAACTTGTGTGTCAAGCTGAGGATGAGCTGGGACCTTGTCCCACCTTTCCTGTTGATGCAGAACACTGTCGTCCTGTTGTCCGATTTTATCAGGACATGTTGTTTTGTAATCAGCCCCTTCCTGTAAAAGTGCTTCATGGACAAAAACACAGCTTTCAGTTCCAGGAAATTTATGTGGAGCCTTGCCTCCTGCTGTTTCCAGACCCCCTGGGCATGCTGGTTTCTGCAGAAAGCTCCCCAACCTGTCTTTGAAGCGTCTGTGGCGACCAGTACTCGAGACAGTACTCGTCCCAGTGTGATGCCTGTCCTGAACACTGAAGGGACCCTCAAGGGTTCCAGATCTTTCATGCACTCTGGGCTGATCAGTATCCCCCGTGTCCGTCTGAGAGAGGCAGGATACATTTGTTTGTTTAGCCATATTTGCAGAAGGCGCATTTTTAATAAGGCCTGAGGCACGCAGACAATGGCTGCTGCCAGGAGGCCCAGGAGATGCAGGCACAGTTTGAGGGACACTCTCTGGCCCAGCTAAAAACGTGCCAGGCAGAGGTGGAGGGATGAAATCCGAGCCTCTGAGAGTCGTGCTCTGTACAGAATGGAGTTGACCTGTAATCTGGGATGGGATCAGATTGCTCTTTTGCAGGTTTATGATGAAACCTAGAGCCTCCGGGTGAGTCATCACCATCTGTGAGTGCTGTTGCGCTTGGGCTATGTCGTGCCCAAGGATCAGCAGATTGTCGAGATAATTTAGAACTCTGACCCCATGACCCCTCAGTGGGGTTAAGGCAGAGGGGTTAATGCGTCCAGGCATTTCGTAAATCAGACCTGCTCATTACGTCGATCGCGATCGACCGGTCGATCGCTGAGGCATTACTGGTCGATCGCAGCGTGACATTATTATTATTATTATTATTTTCCCCACAGCGTGACATTAAAACATTGTCAGCCAATGAAACATCCCGTTACTTGATTGACATGCAGGGCAACCAATCAGATGACAACTGCAAACATCCCGTCACTTGATTGACATACACGGCAACCAATCAGATGAGAGCTTTAGGTCACGCTCATGCAGCTTCTAAAAACAATGGCGCGAAGGTGGAAGTTGAACGCAGCAAAACATACTAAGCGAAAACAATCAGATTTCGGACTGTTCATGGAAAATACGACATCGACTTCCCACCGAAAAGCCAGCTGAGAAAGAGAAAGGTGCACTAAAATCCCAGTTCGGACAGCAGCAACTTCAAAAGCGATTTGCCGCCACCATCTTCAAAAGCGATTTGCCGCCACCATCTTCCGGGTGAGTGACGCTGTGATTGTTTCTCTGCACGCTTAAACATACTGGTTGGGAGCTGACGTGGCTTTATTATTAAAATCATACGAGACACTTTTCATACAGAATAACCTCCTTGACTACTCTCCGTTCTCTGCACGTTTCCCTGTCCCGTAGCGCGAGCGTTTGCATAACACACTTTCGCGCTGCGTTCAGGGACAGTCGGTAAAATACACCGCTGTAAATCTCTCCGTACCAAAAGAGACATTTTTATGCCTTCGTTCACTAAATTAAACGTGTCCGGAGCCATAACAACCTGCTACAACTGTAGTTATCAACTGGTGGCCTGTGGACCACTTTAGATTTGCTGGAGGGGGCTTTTAGAAATGACATTTATTAAAGTAAAAAATATCTAATGATTTTTTTTTTACATTTATTAAAGTAAAAGACCAGATTCTTATAAAGAAGGGGGTGGGGATCAGTTTCATTTCATTTCATTTATTCATTTGTATAGCACTTTACACAACCACGGTGATGGTGACTAAAGTGCTTAACAAAAAACAGTGCAGTACAGTAAAAGACAACAGATTAAAAATCAAGAAAACACAACATAATAGCAAAAATAAAACCAGAAATGTCACCACATATTTAATTACTAAAAGCCAGTTGGAATAAAAAAGTCTTAAGCTTCGATTTAAAAAGGCCAAGTTCAGTAATCTGACGTAGCTCAAGCGGGAGCGTATTCCAGAGTAGAGGTGCGGCCGCAGAAAAGGCACGGTCACCCCAACGTTTATATTTTGTCCGTGGAACAGAGAGCAGGAGCTGTCTGACCTCAGAGACCTGGAGCGGGCAGGGAAACTTAACAACTCTGTTATATTTCTACCATATATTTTTAAAATAAAATTTAAAAAATCTATATTGCTGTCACCATCACCCCATTTGGTCCCTACGGTCGACCAGGTGCCCATGGGCACCACGTTGGTGACCCCTGATTTATTACATGTGTTGTGCAATATTTGCTTATTCAGTTATGCAAGGTACATCAACATAGGTACATTGTACATAAAAAGAATCCTTAATACATTTGAAGATAATTATATGTTTTGCATTTTTGTATTGGGTAGATCTTTTGGACTTGTTTTTTTTTATAAGTAGCTCGCATGCTGAAAAAGTGTGAGCACCCCTGTCGTAAATGATCTTGGTGCGGTTTTTAATCCGAAAGGGAGGGCCAGAAACTTGAATGCTTTTCCCTCGAAGGCGAAACTGAGATATTTTCTGTGCCGGGGCAGGATGCTCACATGGAAAAAGGCGTCTTTGAGATCGACTGTGCAGAAGTAATCCCTCGGTCTCACTGACTGGATTACCTGTCTCAGTGTGAGCATCCTGAATTTGTATGTTTTTATCCTTCTGTTCAGACTTCTGAGATCTAGGATAGGCCGTAAGCCCTGGTCTCGTTTTGGCACAAGGAAGTACTTGCTATAATGGCCTTTGTGTACATCATGAGCTGGGACAACATTTATTACTCTTTTCTGTAGCACTATGGAGATGTCTGCCCTTAGAACGTGGGCACAGTCTGGGCTTATGGTGGACACCAGCACCCCCGTGAAAGGGGGTGGCCACTTGCGGAACTGCAGCCATCCCCTCGCACTGGGCTTCAGCCTATTTTCGTCTTTGCTCCAACCTGCTCTGGATTAGTTCCAGAGCCCCTCCGAAGAGCCCTGTTGGCTTGATCGGGTGGTGGAGGAACTGGTACCGCTGGCCCTCCGGCAGGTCCGTCAAGGTTAGCCACAAATGGCGCTGAGGGATGACCACTTCAGCCATGCATCTCCCCTGAGCGATGGCCGCGGTCCCCATCATCCGGAGGACAAAGTCTGTCGTCTTGCGGGCTTCCTCCAGGACCTCTGCCACATTCTTTTTGTTTGTGATCTACTGGAGCTCCTGCAGCTTTTCTGCCAAGTAGGCCTGTATCATGGCCGAAGCGTTCATGGCACGGACCGCAAGGCCCTGAGCTCGGTAACATTTGTCGAGCTGGGAGGCTGAGGCGCGGTAGGCCTTGCTGGGCAGAGTTGGCTTGGAGCCCGATGTTCTGGGGGTGAAGTGGGCCGCCAGCGTGTCCTCCATCTGCGGGACGGTGGCCATTCCTGTGGCTTCCATTGCCGGCGACGTCAAGGAACTGGGAGAGAGGCAGAAGCATGGGAGCCCTGGGTTCAGCTCAGGTGCGAGTTAGCTCAGTCAGGAAATCCGGAAAAATCGGCATCCTGTACCTCGTGGCCGACTACTGCTTGGCAAAGAAGTAGTTCCCCGCCAACCTCGTTACCTGTTGTCGAGGTGGAGGTTCTGGCTAGCTGATCCGCAGCATGTCCGCCGCTCTGCGATACAGGTCGAACAGAGCGGGGATGGAGACATCAGTCTCAGGGTGAGCTGTCGTCGGGTTCTGGGAGAAGTCCTCGTCTTCTCCCTCGTCCTCGTTTTCAGCTTTGTCGTCCGATATTTCACCCGAGGCTGTAAGCGAGAGCTCGTCTGCGCGTAACAGGCTTCTCGTATCAAACTCGACGGTGGAGTCCCCGACGGGGGCCGCCATGTCCATGCTGTCCCCCCAGTCAGCATGGCCGTTGTCCTCCAGTTCGATGGCCTCGAGCTCCAGGGTGGGAGTGAGCGCCTCTGTGAGGTCTGGGTCCCGCGCCGCCGTGGGGCCGCCCATGGTCTTGACCACAATGTCCATGCGACGCTTCCTCACAGCCTTGAGCATCTGGCTGCAGTGAGGGCAGAACTCGGGGGATTCCAGCGCTGTCTTAGCGTGCAACATCCCCAGGCAAACCGGACAGGCCTCATGGGTATCCATCGCCGAAAGGGAGTAGCCGCAGCCGCCGGGGCAGGCTCGAGAGCTGGGGCTCGCTGGCCTGATGGTCTTCTTCGAATTTTGGGATTTTCGCGTTCCCTTCTCTGGAGCCATGGCTGAGAAGAGTTGAGCTTGTTAGCTGTCACTAACGTGGTCCGGAGATGTCCTCTCGTCGTGTCGATCTCGTCGAGTCGCTCTCGTCGGCTAGCCTGCTAACTCCGTTAGCTAGATAACGTGTGACGCAGTTAGAGCCGTCGACCGAAGCTGCGAAGAGAGAAGAAAAAACGTTGAGGTTAAATAAAAGGCACTGGGCTAGCTTTCGCTAACCCAGCAGTACGTAGGAAATTTCTCTGTTGCGCCCAGGGTAGGGAGAGAGCTCACCTCCAGTCGAGCGATGCAGTCACAGAGAGTCCCATGAAGTTCAGGTGTAAGCGAGGTGAAGGGCAAAAAGAGATAGAAGGCTGGGCGTCAGCCTCTTTTATACAAAGAGGCCGGGGCCTCTTTGATGGCTCTGACGCCCACCTGCCTTTTCCAAGGCGTGATTGTATTACTTCAGGTGAACCGCGCGGTGGTGCAATTCCCATAGTTGATGTGTTGCACCGAGTGCACTGACTGATAAGGGAACCACACATGCATGGAGAGAACATGCAAACTCCACCCAGAAAAGCCAGGGTGACATGCTCACTGAGAGACAGCAGCTCTACCAGTTGCGCCACCATACTGCCTGTTGGTATAACAATTATATAAATTTTGCTTTACATTTCAGATTATTCACATTTCCACATTTTCTAGTACAGGTATATTTTTTAGATGTACATTATAGCTTTAGTTTTACATTCTTGGACATTTTCATTTCTCCACACACCTTGTAAGTAGTGAGTTTTACAATAAAGAATTAAACCCAAAAATATATACCTCACTCTGATTTTCTGTGTACCGGTAATTGTACTGTTTAGTTTAATCTCTGTTATCTGGCTTTTTTTTTTCTTGCTCAGCCACTGTATTTTATCAGTGTAATTGTAAATGCTTCAGTGAGGCTTTTAACCTGACACTCACCTTTGCACCAACACTACAATCTACATTACATGATTGAATCACTTTGTTGTGCACACTCTGAAAGACTGCACACAGAATAAAGCAATTAATAGATGAGCCATTGTTGAAAGTAGATTCAGACGTATCCACTTTTAATCCCATGTTCTGTCTTAAAACGATTGCAGTTATGTGAAGTAGAGAGGAGTGAAGGCAATCACTAAACTTTTTTATTAAAGACCTGCTGTATAACAGCAATATTAACATATGAAGATAATTTACACTGTTATACTATAATGTTACCATTATGAGAATTCCTTGTGCAAATTAACAAGTTACAAACTCAGTGCCTTTGTAAATAAAATGTTGAAAATTGTGCAATTTTTGTTAACAGTCATTTTGTAGTTTGCATATAAAAGTCTAGAACAAAACGTTTGACTGTCCAAAGTTAGTAGTTTCATAATTGCACACAAACTGTGGCACTCTACCACAACAAGTATAAGTTAGGGTATAATGTAAGTGTGAATCTTACCTTCTTACCTGTGCTGATTCTCTGTCAAGATGGATGAGCATCACCTGAACATGGCATTTTATAGAGGATTGTTTTTTGTTGTTGTTTTTTTTGGTAGTTATCAGATTGAGCACTGTTTACCCAAGCCTAAGAGGTCACACTTTGACTAAAGTTCATTTTGTGTCCTGATTCTAGTGAGTGGGGAGAAAGCTGGTCAGTTCCCGAGAAACAAAGGCAGTCATTGTCACTCGGTCTGTGTGTGAGCACACATAAACCAGTATTATAATAATGACTTTTAAATGCACTTTTTTCACAAACCAGCCACTAGGGAGCACAAGCCAGTGTATCTCTTGTGCGGGTCCCAAGCCCGGGTAAATGGTGAGGGTTGTGTCAGGAAGGGCATCCGATGTAAAACACTTTTGCCAAAACCATAATGCGAGTTCATCAAAGTGAAACCATACCGGATCGGTCGAGGCCCGGGTTAACAACGACCGCCACCGGTGCTGTTGACAAACAGGGTGCCGGCGGAAATTGTGCTACTGTTAGTCGAAGACCCCGAGGAGGGAAACGTGTCAGGAGACAGAGGGAGAAGAGGAAAGTGAAGAATGTAGGACTGAGGGTTGCAACTCTAAATGTGGGGACAATGACAGGCAAAGGTAGAGAGCTGGCTGACATGATGCAGAGAAGAAAGGTAGATGTTTTATGTGTCCAAGAGACCAAGTGGAAGGGCAGCAAGGCTCGCAGTATTGGAGCAGGGTTCAAACTGTTTTACCATGGTGTGGATAGAAAGAGAAATGGAGTAGGGGTGGTCCTGAAGGAGGAGTTAGCAAAGAATGTAGTAGAGGTGAAGAGAGTGTCAGATGGGGTGATGTGCCTGAAGTAGAAGGTCTGATGCTAAACATAGTCAGTGGTTATGCTCCACAAGTTGGATGTGATGGGGAGGAGAAAGATAAATTTTGGAAAGATCTGGATGAAGTGATGAGAGTATTCCCAGGGAGGAAAGAGTGGTGATTGGAGCAGACCTGAATGGACATGTTGGTGAAGGAAACAGAGGGGATGAGGAAGTGATGGGTAGGTTTGGTGTCAAGGAAAGAAACCAGGAAGGACAGATGGTGGTGGATTTTGCCAAGAGAATGGAAATGGCTATAGTCAATACCTATTTCCAAAAGAGGGAGGAACATAGAGTGACCTATAAGAGTGGAGGAAGGAGTACGCAGGTTGACTACATTCTGTGTAGAAGAGGAAACCTGAGGGAGATTGGAGACTGTAAGGTTGTGGCAGGGGAGAGCGTGGCCATGAATTGAGCCAGATAAAAGCTAGGTGCATATAACTTACTGTATCTTTTTGATCAAGTTATCATGAAAGCAAAAGCTTCTTTCATGTCAAAAACCACAATTCCAACTACATTATGATCAACTAAAGAATTTTTAAATATATTGTGTAAAATAACAAAAAACACATACTACAATACACATTTTCTGGACAAATTTTAGAATATG
>JBBPBX010003555.1:0-35977 GCA_038048925.1 Garcialebias charrua
GAACTGAACAAGAACAACAAAAATTTGTTCCAAGCCAGACTCGAATCCAATTATTTTCTTTGCTCCACTTTCAGCCCACCACGCGTCACACTTCAACCAGTTTCCTTGACGAGCTTTTTGACTGAAGTCTGGTTTGGATCATCTCAGCACTTCTGCATCTTCACTGTTGGAAGTTTTCCTGTGAAAGCCTTTCGTTCCTCTGTTCCATCAGTTCTGTTGCAGTTTAACTTGTTTTTAAAGGGAATTTTCAATTAATTGTAATCAATTGTAACTTGTGCTGACAAAACGAGTCGTAAGAATGTTTTTCAATGTTGAATTACTGTATTTTCTCATTCTCCTTCTCAAGAGTCAACATTGGATGTTCATTCAAATTAGGTGATTTATCACCTGACCTGGCAACAAGCTAGTTTTGTTTATGAGGCTGAGCTTGTGCTCGACTCATTTTGCCAGCAAGGATCACTGTTGTGAAACATTATTGGCAATGATTAGAAAATGTTTTTTTGGAAATGTTATTTTAGAAAATATTATATATGCCACATTTTCAACTCTGAACTAAAAACAAAAGCTGTTAACTAGATTTGTTTCTGAATTAATTTGTTAATAGTAAAGAATTTTAAATATTTGTTAAGAAGTTTGCAATAAAACTGTACAATAAAACTGTAAAGTGAATGTGAGTTGTGCAAGTTTATTTCCAAATTATAATTTAAAAAGCTGAATTTACACTTGATGTGAAAGTGCTTTGTGACAATGTGTACATGTATGACAAAAACACAACTCTTAGTAGAAATAGTAAAAAAATACTGTTACAGTAGTATGTTAAGTACTGTATACTGTATTATGTTCAGATCAAACAAAAATACATTATTTTTTTTGCCATACTCCATTTTTCTTATTTTATTATTATTTTAATACTCCATACTCATTTATAGAATATAAATACTCCATACTCCATTCTTTTTTTTATTTTTATTTTTTATTTTTTTTATTTATAAAAAAAAAAACAAGTACAAAAAAAACTTACAATGTCAAACAAGGCTCGAGACTTAAGGCATGCATAGCATAAAAGAGAATAAAGGCACATAAACAAAAACAATAATGAGTTTTGGGCAGCTTACAACAGAAATTCGTTACAGATTGTTTTAGTTTTTAAAGCTTTTGCATTAGTACAATACTTTAAAGTAGATAAGTAAGAGGAAATATAATTAGAAAACACTATAAATCTAGGTTTTAGCAAGGAGAATTTACAGCTGTGGATGTAAAATTTGGCTAAGAGTAGTATTAAATTTACAACAAAAACTTTCTCACTTGAAATATTTGGACAAAAGAAACCAAACAGTATAGTTTTAGCATCAAATGGTAGGTCAATTTCTAACTTTCTATTTACATACATGAAAATGTCTTTCCAGAACACCTGAGTATGAGAACAGTCCCAGAAGAGATGGATGATGGTCTCCTCAGAGCTGTGGCAGAGTGAACACATTGGGTCTACGTTTGGACGGTACTTGGAGATTATATAGTTTACAGGATAACATTTATGCAGAATCTTTAGGGACACTTCTCGAATCTTATTAGTTATAAAGTATTTTCTAGGTAACAACCAAACATCTTTCCAACAGATATCATTAAATAAATTATCCCAGAAGAATATAGAAGCAGGTTTACTAATGCTGTCTCTAATTATTAATTCTCTAATACATTTGTTATTAGTTTTTTCACTTAAAAAAGGGTCAGAGTTACCAATGAATAATTCTTCAGTTAAATAGTTCGTGCTGTTGTGTACAGGATTTGACATCAACATTTTCACACCAGATGGAATTGCATCAAAGACAATTGCAAATTCTTTTGGTAGTACTGGAAAGTTATACGTTGTTTGTGTTGCCGTCTTTGTTGAATAACTGATGTACATGAACTATTCCTCTGTCAAACCAATTTTTAAAGAAAATAGATTTACTCCATTCATAGAATTATTTTATGCATAAAATGACGTTATCGCTTTTCGCGCCATTCCTGACAAGCCTACCGGAAGTGTACAAAGTCATGTGACGCACACCCTCCTACAGTTTTCGCGCCACGACGAAGTCCCGCCTCTTATCACCGAAAGACGCGACCTGATTGGCTGCTGTCGGTGTCAGAGTGGCGCCAGTTCTACACTCGGACCGGGAGAAGTTCTGGTTGCGTGAATGAATTCAAGTCTGGCGTTAAAATAAAAAGACAAAACCGCACATTTAAACCGCACTTTAGCTCGTGGGCAACTCAAGATTTCCAAGTCAAGTTCCTTCACCTGAAAACCAGCGTCTGCAGCCATGGATCGTAAGGATTATATGGCAGAGAAAGGTAACGAAGTTGTCTCATAACAGCATGGCAGCAACAGGTTGACCAAAATTACTTAACTTTCTTTTAATTGCGGTACTTATTAAATACTTGTGAGGAAAGCGTTTATAATTCCGTGCATGAAGTAGAAATAATTGTTCAGTTTTAAAACACGTTCAAGGGTCTGCCTTTAAGAACTTTTAAAGAACATAATACATCGTGTTGCCTAAGAAAGGCATACATATGGCGTCGTTTTCTTTAAATATAGTTCCCTGAACGTTATTTACCCCTTCAGTTCTGCTGGTTTGTCCCTGTGAGCTACAGAGTGACCCGGATGGATCCTTAAACAAAGGAGCAGACGCTACTGCAAGCAAGCACATGTCCAACAACAACTACTGGACGTTTTACTCTATTAAAGTCAATACTATTTATCTGCACATTTGTCGGATTTATGTTCTATACATAAAGTCACGCGAGAAAATTTGGCACCCCGCGCTTCTAATTAATGTGTTTAGTATCGTTAAGAATCATCTGACTAAAACTTTTATCAATAACTAACTAAACTCAGCCTATGAGTATTATTTATTAACAAAACTACCGTATTTTCATTGTTTTGAGCGGTTTAAGCGTCCCCCAGTTCATATTAAATATATCAATTTCGAGTCAACTGTCCGTAAACGCACCATTTTGTCTTTGATTTGACTCAACTACTAAACTTGTTTTAAAAGCCTCTTAATTAAGCTAGCATGTTAGTGCTTACAAATTTTTAAAATAAAACTTGTCCTCTTTACAACTAATATCGTACAAAGACGCAGTTAGCTTTAGCAGTAATGTCTATGGAGCACAACTCTTAAAAGCTAACCCAAGCTAACGTTTAAAGAAGAAGGAAAAAAAAAGATGGCTGGCTTCTTCGGTTAAACAACAACCGGGACTACTTGCAGTGGCGGAGGAATCGCGGAAGGACATCTTGAGTGACGGGGCACAAAAAGCCATGTGCTGCTTTGTTTACAATAACATCCTCGAACATGGAAATAATCCAGCAGCTGCGCGGCGAATTTTCTACTACGACGTCAAAGTAAGCGCAGTATTTTAAATGCAGTTCGAAGGCGATTTTTGTCTCGTAATAACGTGCAATAAAATATTGTCAATAGTTGTGATTCTTTCGGGAAGTGCTGGTTTACCAAAGAGAAAGGAAGAAGGGGGACACAGAACTGAGCGCGCATGTTGTATTTACGTTCGTACCCCGAGGCGATTAACTGCGTAATACTTCCATTTTGCTACATATCTGTGAAAGGAGGTACGAATTGGCGGTATTTGCTTCGTGTTTACACACCAGTGGCAGTTAGTGTTGTACTGTAGCGTGACTCATCGAGATTACAGGATGCCATGTTACTCAACAAAGGGGGGGTCGCAGGACAACAAATTAGCTCCCAGTGTTGAAGGCCCTCAGCTGTTAGTGATAAGAGTAGAAAGACTCTTTGTTTTTGGATACATGGTTTAGGTACATGAATAAACGTGATCGTCTGGTTAACATAGAGCCTGTTTGTTTTGCAGAAAAGTGCAAAAGGTTCCTGCAAGAGTTTTACACCGAGGATGACAATGGCAAGGTGTTCAAATATGGAACACAACTGGTAAGTAAAATATTAATGTATGAAAGAATGAAAAATAATAAACATGGTTTATTTTTTTAATTGTTTTATGCATTTAATTTATGTAAATCTGAAGGCTTTTTTGATAAGTGTGCATGCTCAATGAAGCAGTTGTTCCCCCATTTTCTAGTGGGTTTAAAGTGGGTGTGCAAACTTGACCCCCCATACACACACACACACCAATTTACTTATTTTTTTAACCAAAAAACACAATTTGTTCCAGCAATAAGACTAAATCGGGTAGTGTTAAAATCACTTTTTTTTTATTTTTTACCTTCCCTACTTAAAACTAAATGATTAATATAAATATCATTGCTAGGTTTCCATCCCACCCCCCTACACTTTGAATTGGTTTAGTCCAACTCAGCCAAACTGCCTGAAAGCATACAGCTGTGGAAACAAGAAAAAAAATAGTATATTTACCTTTAAAGTCTTTTTTCTGTCTATGAATCAGACAGAACGGCAAGAGATATCACTGTGTGAGCACAAAATACCCAAAGTTGAGAACAAGTTTTTGTAATTGTCTTTTTTTTATTTTTATATATTAACACAAATTGATGCATTTCACTGTGGCTAGTTAAACACATTGTATTTATTACCCCAATGTTTATGTTTATTACATTTGTTCGTTTTTTTTTTTTTTACAAAAAAAAACCCTACAAAACGATCCCATAAATGATAACGTACAAAATATAAAAAAAATGAATGGTAGCAGAAAGAAGAAAAAAATCTTATTATATCTGCCCCTTTTTTTCAAACCATCAGTTCAAACAATAATAATCTTCCAGTAACAGTACAAAATGAATAACTCTTTCTTATTTTCTAACTAATACAATACACATTACGCTACTTCATATACTGTATATATATATTTTTAACAATGGTTGTGATGTAGAGACCATGAGTTGAAAAGGTTTTTACTTTATCACATAATCAGGTGGGAATGGTTCATTTTTTTGTGTGCATTCTGTTTGATGAGCACTTCAGACTTTTGCAGTTGAATTTTAGTACTAAAACAGAAATGTTGCTTCTTTATGAGGAAAAACTTCACATTTACTTTGCACCTTCACTCAATTTATGGGTTATAAGTCTTTCAGTGTCCAGTAGTGTTGGGGCTATAATTGATTTAGGTTTGTTTTTTCCTAACGACCTGCCTATGTGTGCAGGTTGCATTGGCCCACCGGGAAAAGGTGTCCCTCTTTGTTGAGCTGGATGATGTGGCTGAAGAAGACCCCGAGCTGGTGGAGAGCATCTGTGAAAATGCCAAACGCTACGTATCCCTGTTCGCTGATGCCGTACATGAGCTGCTGCCAGAATACAGAGAAAGAGATGTATGACTTTTTAGATATGTTTATAGCTGGCTGCTCCTATCTACAGTATTTTCCGGCCTATAAGTCACTTTTTTTTTTTTTTTTTTCTAATTTTCATGTCCTGCGACTTACGTGGCAAAGCGACATATTTATGGATTTTTCCCCATATTTTTAGACCAATTTTTGGCTGAGATATGACCGTTTCCATTCATTCTGACGAAAAAACAGAGCAGTACCACTTTCGGCCGCTAGGGTCCACCGACCGTTCCCAGCTCACGTGTCCGAAAAAAGCCTCCTCTGCTCGGACTCACTCTGTCGCAGCCCGGCCTCCTGAACTCTGGAGGTCTGAACTAGTGTTTGTTAGCAAAATATCTCAAGAACTACCCGACAGATTTTGATGAAACTTACAGAAAATAATCACTGGATGGACATTTACAACCTATTAGCTTTAGGAGATGTTTGAGCTAAAATTCGATTTATTTATAATTTATTTTCGCAGCGTTTGGAAGACGTCAAAGCGAAGCAATTTAAATCCAGCAGATTTGACCATTACAGGAAGCCCTCGAGTTACGTCAGGGATTGGGACCTACGGGTGTGACTTAGGTCGATGTTGTCGTACCTCGCGGACCAAAAACACCTGCCTGTCGTAGGTCCGCGTTTCTGACATAGGTCGCGGCTATACCGCTAACGGAGCGTTGCACACATATTTAATGGCATGAGACTGAACAAGCAGACATACTAGGCCATAAACATGCACAGAACTGTACAGTAAATGAATACAGTACTGTACAATAAATAAAAAATATAATGTCTTACTTTGAGCTGGTCAAAGCCTGCCTTCGTCTTTTAGCATCAGCTCGCACCCGTCCGAGCTCCCCCAGCTTCCTTACGCTCCACACGCACACACGTGGTCAAAACTGTTTAAAAGAAGGACTGTTAGCTTCTTAACTTCATACATTTGGAGCCAGAAAAAAAAAAAACTTACTGAAAGCCGTTTCTCCGCGATGTTCCTCCATCCAAAACAAGCTCGGCGTTAGCTACGGTTAGGCCCCGCCATTAGCAGCAATGGTTAGCATGTCAGTTCATTCAAAAAGGCTGTCGGCTTTGTATCTCCGCGTTAGCTCGGTGTCCCCCGACTGCCAGGCGGACATTTGCGGCGAGCTCCCGGCCGCAGATGGCCCCTCCGCGGCATGTCGGCTCGGTGTCTTCGCCTGTGTTAGCTGCTCTGTTAGCTGCTGTCGTTAGCATGTCGGGCGGCGTGCTTCTCCGGGCCTGAGACGTCCACAGAGTTGACCGAGTGTTTCCAGCAAATTTATCCGTATGAGGCAACCCTGATCGGACACACAGTCCTCTAGAGCCAGCTGACAGGAGCATCTATGGCGGAGCTCCATTGAACGCAATGGCGACCGGAAACGACCGGAAGTTGCGTAAATACGATAAAATTGTAATAAAAACTTAATATTAATAATTATACTTTATTTATAAAGCCATTTAAAACAACCACAGCTGCAACAAAGTGCTATACACATGAAATTAATAACATTTAAACACACAAAAAAAAATTTATTATTATTTTTTTTATCATATTTTTATTAAATATGATAAAATCGTAAGTCTGAGTTGCCGTAGGTCGCAGGTGACGTAGGTCGAGGGTTTGCTGTATGTGAATTTATTAAGGAAAGGTTAAGCTCAGGAACACTTTGCTATAATGTCAGCTAAGAAATATATATTTTTTAAGTTTATCTTGCTAAATTTAAAGGAATGAAGCTGTCCCACCCGCGCGCGTGCACATAGCGAAACTACTTTTTTAAATCCAGCTGATTTGGCCATTACGTGAATTTATTAAGGAAAGGTTAAGCAAAGACACATCTTTGCTATAATTTTCAGCAAATAAATAATTGTTTTTACCATGTTAATCTTGTTAAAAGTCCTTCCGTGCTTGCTCCTGTGGCCGCCATATGCAGCAGGACGGTGACGCGTAACGTACGCGACGCGTCAGCGGTGACGCATAATAGATGCGAATTATGGGGCGAAGCGACGTATTTATGGATTTTTCCACTTTATTGGACATAATTGGACTAATGCGACATATAGGGCAGTGCGACTTTTCACCCGGAAAATACGGTAATAGTCAAAATATGATTTTTGATTTGTTAATCTAATTTATTTTTGCGTTAAGATTGTAGCCAAAGATTCTCTGGACGTGTACATTGAGCACAGGCTCATGATGGAACAAAGAGGCCATGATCCTGCTGATACCAGAGACGCCCATAACCATTACCCACCTGAGCTCATGAGGAGATTGTATGTAAAGCCAAATAGACTGAGAGTTTTATTTTTTTGTTTATGTGCATTTCTCATCAACTGTCTTTTGTTTCCACAGTGAGCTCTACTTTAAACCTCCCAGTACCTCAAAGCCCAAAGTGGTTCGTGATATTCGGGCTGAAAGCATCGGCCATCTGGTCACAGTTCGAGGCATTGTGACTCGTGCCACTGAGGTCAAACCAATGATGGCTGTGGCTACGTACACGTGTGACCAATGTGGCGCTGAAACCTACCAACCAGTAAGATTGTTTGCTAATGAACGTTTTAAATTATGAGATTTAAAGCATTAACATCATCCCGTCTTCGCGTTCCTCAGATCCAGTCTCCCACCTTCATGCCTCTCATCATGTGTCCCAGCCAAGAGTGTGTCACCAACAAATCCGGAGGCCGGCTCTATCTGCAAACCAGAGGCTCTAAATTTGTGAAATTCCAGGAGCTGCGTATTCAGGAACATGTACGTAACTACAGACGGAGCTGTGATTTTTTTTGTTTTGTGTTTTTCACGCGTTAGTTTGTTCATGAGCTCTTTTCTTGACGTTCCACAGAGTGACCAGGTGCCTGTTGGCAATATTCCAAGGAGCATGACGGTGTACGCCCGCGGCGAAAACACACGCCTTGCCCAGCCAGGAGACCATGTAGCCATCACAGGAATCTTCCTCCCGCTGCTGCGCTCGGGCTACAGTCAGGCCATTCAGGTATTTTTTTTGTTTTAGCAGCTAGGCCTGTCGCGATGAACAATAAATGAATTAATCGCATGATAAATGAAAATGATCCACGTATTTTCCGGACTATAGGTCGCTGCTTTTTATAATTTTTTCATGGCCTGCGGCCTATAGTCAGGTGCGACCTATATATGGCTTTTTTTATAAAATAAGCTGATTTGTAATAATTTATTAACAAAAATTAAACTGAGACACACTCTTACAATAATGTCAGCTAACAAATATATATTTTTAGGTGTTTATCCTGCTAAAATTATTCATTTATTAAAGAAAAGTTCAGCTCAGACACATATTTGCTATAATTTTTTATCAAACAATTAATTGTTTTTAAGTGTTAATCTTCTTAAAAGCCTTGCTGTGCGCTCCTGTGGAAGAGACATTTGCAGCAGAGCTAAACACGGTCCACATTTTGACGTAGGTGCGACCTATATTCAGGTGCGACCTATACTGTATATGGATTTTTCCAATTCTTTGGCAATAATTGGACAATGCGACCTATGCTCGGGTGCGACCTATAGTCCAAAAAATACGGTACCTCATTTTCATTTATCAGCTTTATCGTTTCTTTGTCTCTCTTTGTGCTGAAGACACTGGATGACAAAAGGCTCAACTTTGGTGTCTTCACTGACCCCTCCCTTTCTCTTTTCTCTTTAAAATCTGTTTTACTCATCCAAAATTGCGTTTTTGGATCGTTAAAAGCAGCTAAGCTGAGAAGCTAAGCTAACAGACCGACCTCGGGGACAAAACCTCCGTCTTGTCAAAGCTCCAAAATTCACAGTTGAAATCCGTGCCTTCGTGTAAGAAGCTGAGAACTTGTTTACTGATTTTATTTTTATTTTTTTAATATTTATAAAAATTGCGTTTTTGGATTGTTAAAAGCGGCTAAGCTATGAGCTAAGCTAAAAGGCCAACCTAAGCTTTGTGTGAAAAATGCTATGCTAAAAAGCTCAAACCACACTGAGTCTCCGCCATTTTGAGAACCGAAAAAAGGAGTGAGAGACAGCCCATGTCACGTCAAGGGGCCTCCCTCCCATTTTTCTTAAAGAGACACGCTGCTTGCTCCTTCACTATCCATCCTGCGGGCCGAGATGGTGTAGAGGCAGGGCAGCCGGCTCAGGACTGGAAGGTCCGGGGTTCGATCCCCAGTCACTGCATACCTCGTTGTGTCCCTGGGCAAGACACTAAACCCTGAGTTGCTCCCGGTAGGACTGGATGGCGCCTTGCATGGCAGTCTACCACTACCGGTGTATGAATGTGTGGATGGCTGGTAATGTGAAGCGCTTTGGGGCCCCTCATAGGGGGCTGGAAAGCGCTATAGGGGCCAAGATGGTGTAGTGGCAGGGGAACTGACTTGGGACCCGAAGGACCCAGGTTCAAACCCCAGTCACGGCATAACTTGTGGTGTGTTTGAGCAGCACACCTCATCCCAATTGCTCCCCGGCGCTCTTTCTATAGCTGCCCACTGCCCCACCTGGTGGTGATTGGGTTAAATGCAGAGTCAAATTTCGTCTTGTATGGAAACATACACAGATGACAAAAATGTGACTTTATTATTATTATTATACAAGTAAGCTCCATTTACCATTTACTTTGGTTCAAACAGTTCTATACTGCCATCCAGTGGTTGAAAAAGGTACTACGCACAAAACAAATTACCAACGTTTCTCCTTAAATTTGACAATAATTACTAATTATTGTCAAATTTCAAACAATATTATTGTTTATTGCAATAATTTCTGAGACAATTAATCGCCCAGCAAAATTTGTTATCGTGACAGGCCTATTAGCAGCCATTGTTTCTTAAGAAAAACAACCACGTTGGTGCATAGAGCTCTTATCAAGACATTAAACTGTTTCTTCTGTATATCAATATGGTTATTTTAGGGCCTTTTGTCAGAAACCTACCTAGATGCTCATAGCATCACGCTAATGAACAAAACAGAAGATGATGAGCTTGGCAGCGAGGAGCTGACTGACGAGGAGCTGCGCAGCATCACAGGTTTGAGAACAGACGTGCCCGTGCTTCTTTGGTCACCCTTTCAGCGACTAAAGCTGACATTTTTCTGTTCCAGAGGAAGGATTTTATGAGAAACTAGCCGGCTCGATCGCACCAGAAATCTATGGGCACGAGGACGTCAAGAAGGCCCTGCTGCTGTTGCTGGTTGGGGGGGTGGAGCAGGCTCCAAAAGGCATGAAGATCCGAGGTGAGCACAAATGATGCTTTGAGATCCAGATTGATTTTGTTTGTTTTTGCCCTTGAAAGTGCTAAAGGGTTATTTTAGACCTTCTAAATTTTGTGCTCATTAAAGACGCTTTTGCTCAAAAAGTTGTAACATTTGCCTCATTCTGCGTTCCTCGTCAAGGTACTATAAATGTCTGCTTGATGGGAGACCCAGGAGTTGCCAAGTCCCAGCTGTTGTCTTACATCGACCGTCTGGCTCCTCGAAGTAAGTCCTGTATCTACCGTAGCTGAATATTTTATTTGCTACGCTGCTTCTTTCCATTGAAACAAACACTATTAACTATCTGTGGGGTGGAGTTATTTTCTTATTCATTAGAAGGAACATAAGTAACTTTAAATATTGTTTTAATTCAGGATCTAAATGAAGTCCCTTGGTTTGAGTCAAACTAGGGTCCAGATGGACTTACATAAAATCAGTTTTGTGTAACTCCAGTACTTGTTTGTTGTGGTTCACAGGTCAGTACACAACAGGCCGGGGGTCTTCAGGGGTCGGTTTGACTGCAGCTGTGATGCGTGACCCTCTGACTGGTGAGATGACTTTGGAAGGAGGCGCCTTGGTGCTGGCTGACCAGGGCGTCTGTTGTATCGACGAGTTTGACAAAATGGCTGACGCTGACCGAACAGCCATCCACGAGGTGATGGAACAACAAACCATCTCCATCGCTAAGGTGTGTACTGCTACAAGCCCTGCCGGCAGAACAAACGATCCAGACGGGTTAAGTAACGTCACTTGTGCTGTTTTGTCGTTTTTCTCTCCAGGCTGGAATCATGACCTCCCTCAACGCCCGCTGTTCCATTCTCGCTGCGGCCAACCCGGCCTACGGCCGCTACAATCCCCGGAAGAGCATCGAGCAGAACATCCAGCTGCCAGCCGCTCTCCTCTCCCGTTTCGATGTGCTCTGGCTCATCCAGGACAAACCAGATGCCGACGCCGACCTGCGCCTTGCTCAGCACATCACCTATGTTCACCAGCACTCGCGTCAGCCACCCACGCACTTCACCCCCATCGACATGAAACTGATGAGGTATTTTGATTTCCAGTGCCAGTGTTTAAAATTCTGAATAAAAATTGGAGTAAGTTGGCACTTATCAAATAAATAAATTACATTACTAAATGTTTGGACATTTTACTTTAATTACCGTATTTTCCGGCCTATAAGTCGCATTTAAAAAAAAACTAATTTTCATGTCCTGCGACTTATGGGGCGAAGCGTCATATTAAGGGATTTTTTCCCATATTTTTAAGACCAATTTTTGGCTGAGATATGACCGTTTCCATTCATTCTGACGAAAAAAATGGAGCAGTACCACTTTCGGCCGCTAGGGTCCACCGACCGTTCCCAGCTCATGTGTCCGACAGCAGCCTCCTCTGCACGGACTCACTCTGTCGCAGCCCGGCCTCCTGTTCTCAGGAGGTCTGAACTACTCAGTGTTTGTTTGCAAAATAGCTCATGAACCTTAGGACAGATTTTGATGAAACTTACAGAAAGTAATCACTGGATGGACATTTACAACTGATTAGCTTTAGGAGATGTTTGAGCTAAAATTCGATTTATTTATAATTTATTTTCGCAGCGCGCATGCACGTTTGGAAGACCGTCAAAGCAAAACAATTTAAATCAAGCTGATTTGACCATTACGTTAATTTTTAAAGGAAAAGTTCAGTTCAGAAACACTTTTGCTATGTCAGCCAATATATATATTTTTAAGGTGTATATCTAGTTAAATTTTAAAGAAATGAAGCGTATCCACTTGCTGCGCATGCACGCTTCGCAGCACTTTTTTTTTTATCCAGCTGATTTGACCGGTACGTGCATTTATTAAGGAAAAGTTCAGCTCAGACACATCTTTGCTATAATTTTCAGCAAACAAGTAATTGTTTTTAAGTGTTAATCTTGTTAAAGTCCTACTGTGCACGCTCCTGTGGCCATTTGCGGTGACGCGTAATAGATGCGACGTATACGGCGGTGCGACACGTTTATGGATTTTTCCACTTTATTGGACATAATTGGACTAATGCGACATATGGGGTGGTGCGACTTTTCAGCCGGAAAGTACGGTACAACTTTTAAATGCTTCTTTTTTGTTGTTGTTTGTTTTCCAGGCGTTTCATCGCTCTGTGTAAAAAGCGTCAGCCTGTTGTGCCGGAGTCCCTGGCGGATTACATCACTGCTGCATACGTCGAAATGAGAAAAGAGGCTCGAGTCAGCAAAGACACCACCTTCACCTCGGCCCGTACCCTCCTGTCCATCCTGCGCCTCTCAACTGCCCTGGTGAGAAACCACATCTGGACTGGTTCAAAAAGCGTGCGCTCGTCCAGAAGACGTAGAATAAATGTACTTCGGTGTGATCAGTTGAAATTAGGGGTGCACCGATTTCAATTTTCTGGCCGATCATCGATCACCGATTTTTAGAAAGTCTGAACTGCCGATTCCGATTTTGGCCGATATCGATTTTCAGGTGTTAAAAGGTCAAAAAGCACCCTAAATTTTCATGATTTTCCGACCTTTGCAGAGGCAGATGAGATCGGTAGATAAAATCGGCTTCTCATTTAAAGATCGGCCGATCACCGATCTCCCCAAATTAAGGAAATCGGGGCCGATCGATCGGCTGGCCGATTTATCGGTGCATCCCTAGTTGAAATGTTGTAAAAGATTTAATTTTAAAGTGAACATTTAACTTGCACGTATTACAAAGTCTGTGAGTGAATTTGATTCGATCAGTAGCCGAGTGTGTGATAAAGTGCTTACAGTGCAGGTAGTGATGACCCGGTCTACCGCAGTGTGAGCACTTCTTTCACACACCGGACACACTCTTCAGTCTGACACTTGATGCAATGATGCATTCTCTGCCTCTGGTTGTCAAAAGTGCTGTTTGTGCAGGTAGCAATCACCCACCTACTGCAAAACCAGCACTTCAGGCAAACGGGTAGGCACTGTGCTGCACGCAAACGTCCACATGGGGGCAGAATGCTGCCGCTACATCTGTGTTGGAAAAGGATTGCACTTCACATTGATTCTGTGTTAGTGACTAGTTTGACAATTTGAACCATGAAAAATAAAAATGAGCTTTTGATTTTTTTTTATTCTAAATGTATTTTTCTGGTCCTGGTCAGCTTTGCAGGGTGGGCAGTCAGCCTGTGTGCATTACGACCAGCTGTGCAAACCCATGCAAAACTGCCCAAGGCCAGAGCTGTCCCCCAGTGTCCTCTGCATGTGAACTTCAAATCACTTGATGTTTTTGTTGTTTCGACGGAGAGACTAGCTGGTGTTGAGAGGCGGAGACTTGAGCAATTGCTGACCATCCCAGAGGGCATTGCACTTGTCTCGGTCTGACAGTGCCGGCGTGGCGCAGCCTACATCGACCTGACTCCAGTAAGGTGTTCGACTGTGTTTACGTACGTCTTCAGTCTAAACAGCGCTCGCACTTTGCATGCCCGTCTTCAGGCTCGACTGCGCATGATGGACACGGTGGATAAGGAAGACGTCAACGAGGCGATGAGACTAATGGAGATGTCGAAGGATTCTCTGCAAGCTGACAAGACCAGCACCGCCAGGTTGGTGTTGAAACTTCACATTTAGTCCGCTCATAGTCAGCGTAACAGCAGTAACCAGATGTTGGTCGACCCAGGTTTCCTTTTTTTATGGGGTTTCTTGTATTTTAGTTGTGGAGGAAGCTGTAAAACCGTTAATGGGTGCTGTTACATCGTGTTCACTTCAATGTGCTTTACACAAAAACAAGGCAACAGCTTTTTTTTTTTCTTCTAGTTTTTAGTTTAACAATATGATTCTTTGGTCAAATCTAACTTCACAGTCAGCTGGTAGAGATTTGTCGTGTAGACGCGTGGAGCAGTCGACTTGTTCTCAATCTGAGCGCTTCCTTTTTCAGGACGCAGCGTCCATCCGACGTCATCTTCTCTCTGGTGCGTGAGCTCGTCACAGAAGGCTCGACGGGCCGCGGCGGCGGGGCCGGCGGCGTGGTTCGCATGGCCGAAGCCGAGCAGCGTTGCATCTCTCGCGGCTTCACGCCCGCTCAGTTCCAGGAGGCGCTGGAGGAGTACGAGGAGCTGAACGTGTGGCAGGTCAACCAGGCCCGCAGCCGGATCACCTTCGTCTGAACACGTCCTTCACACGGCGCCGCGTTTCGGCCGCCTGCGGGTGATTTCCAGGCTTGTGTTGGGGCTCTTTGTGTTTCTGCACCCAGCATCTTGTAACACAAGTCAGGCAGAACATGGACTTCCTTTTAGTGCCTGAACATTATGAAAGAAATGGTTTTCCTGGAGATTCATTGCTTTTAATGTTGAGATTCCTGATAACTATTAAACTGCTTGTAAATATGTATCAGTACATGCTATAGTGTAGTATTATCTGCATTTTGTTGTCTCAGTCCTCCAGTTAATGTTCAGCAGTTTGTACATTTTGTATTTGTAATGCAAGTCGGGCAAAAGAAGTGGATGTTGAGCCTTGTGTGAAGAGTTATAATAAATGGGTAAAACCAACTCCTGTGTGCACATGATAGAGTATGAAGTGTCCTACAATCATCACGTCGTCTCAACACCTGGTTCAGATGTGCAGCAGCCTGGTTTCTGTTCAGGAACGCACGCCCACAAATATCACATGCTGGGCTGCAATTACAGTTATTTAAAAACAAATATACACCTTTGCTATGTCACATCCCCAAATCTTGTATTTTAAGAGAATAGAAAACTAGTCAAAGTGGTAAAATTCTCTAATCTTAAGTTGAATACTTTTTATTTTGTGGTCCACCAAGTGGCAAATGTTTGAAATAAAGGTTGCAGAAGTTGTAATATTTCAATACTGCTTGGATATTACTATATCACGTGCTGGTCATAAAGTTAAATGAATCATGAAAAAGTTGATTCAGTAATTCCATTCAAAAAAGTGAAACTTGCATACAGTATTATATTTGTTCATTACACACGGACTGATATATTTCAAATGTTTATTTCATTTAATTTAGATTTTTATAACTGACAACTAATGAAAACCTCAAATTTAGTATCAGAAAATGAGAATATTAAGACCAATTAAAAATGATTTTTTTTTTTTAGAAATGTTGGCCAATTGAAAAGTATGACCATGTGCAGCACTCAGTACTTGGAACTCCTTTCGCCTGGATTACTGCAGCAATGTGGTGTGGCATGGAGTCCATCAGTCTGTGATACTGCTCAGGTGTTATAAGAGCCCAGGTTGCTCTGATAGTGGCCTTCAGCTCTTCTGAATTGTTGGGTCTGGTGTATCACATTTTCCTCTTTACAATACCCCATAGATTTTCTATGGGGAGGTTGCTGACCAATTAGAAACAGGGAGACCATGGTCCTTAAATTAGGTACTGGTAGCTTTGACACTGCAGGTGCAAGTCCTTTTGGAAAATGAAATAAATAAATGTCCATTTTTGTCATCTGTGTATGTTTCCCTAGCCTGGTTAAAACCAGACCCTGTCCTTCACTTCGCTTCAGACAAGGGTCTGGGACCTGTCCATTGAAAAACGATTCTTGCTGGAGGCGTGGGCTCTGCTGATGGCTGCTCCCCCGTGGTCTTCTGAACTTGACTTCAGCTCCGCCTCCTGCTGAATTTTCTCTCGCTCCGTTGTATATTCTGTGTTTATATGATAATAAAACGTCCTAATAAAATAAAACCATGGAGCGCTGGTCCAACACACCAGAAGACCAGGAAATCTGATGGGACTCGGGCAGCAACTTAAAACCTGACTTTAATTCTCTCGTGACAACCTGAGACGTTTCCTTGTTCAGCGGAGGGAGAGGAGGAGGAGGGAGCGAACACTTGACTTTTGGGAAAAAAACAAAAGAAAACTCCAGATAAGGGATTAAGAAGGGGAAATTAATAAATTTGTGTCACATATAAAACAGTCCTGCATCGCTTTGAATGAGAACATGCGGCTGCGAGCTGGCTGCGCTGGGACAGGTGGGGGCGTAGGTTAGGGGCCAAAAACTCCGCCCCTTCTGTTCTCTGATTGGTCCGGTCAAAAATCTACCGGAGAAATCCTTGTCTATGAGAGAAGTCCCAGACTGTGCAGTGAAGGGAAATGAGAATTGAGCGGAGCTGTGCAGGAAGGCGAGGGCCAGGCTAATGTTTCCCATACAAGACGAAATTCGTCTCTGCATTTAACCCAACCACCACCAGGTGGTGCAGTGAGCAGCCATAGAAATTTTAGATTTCCAAAGGAAATGTAAACTTTACTTTCATCAAAGAACAACTGTGGACCAATCAGCAGCAGTTCAGCCAGGCGAGACGCTTCTGACACTTTCTCTTGTTCAAGAGTGGCTTGACACAAGGATTTTTTTAATTTACCTTTTATACAGATGGTCTCATTGAGTCCCGAGTTCTCATTTTCAAGAGAGACCTGTTTAGGGAGCAGATGGTGGGAGTTATGGGCCTTGCTCAGGGGCCCAGATTGGGGTGAATGAGGGTGGAGGCAGGTGTGGGTGTTTCACCTTTTCCACCCACATTTTGATGTTGACGGTACCAGAGATGAACCTGCAACTTTCTGGTCACAGGCCCATCTTCTCTAACGTCTGCGCCACCACTCCCCAATGCGACAGCTGAAACCCATGTCTTGCATACATCTGTGCGTGGTGGTTCTTGAAGCACTGACTCCAGCTGTAGTCCACTCTTTGTGAATCTCCTCCACATGTTGGAATGGGTTTTGTCTTTTGTTTCACTATTTTCTCCAGGGTGCAGTTATCCTTCTTACTGCTTGTACACTTTTTTCTATGACATATTTTCCTTCCCTCGCCTCTCTATTAAAGCTGCTATATGTAATTTCTGGAACACGCTGGAACTTAAAAAAAATTTGAACAGAGACACTTTTCTGGTCCCTCCCCCTCAGAGCCATATATGGCTCTTCTCCCCCTCGCTCTCTCTAATTCAGCTCAGCTTCCTTAACTCCGCCTCCACTTCATGTCCTGTCGCAGCCGCTGCGAATTTCTGTGTTTATATGTTAATAAAACGTTCTAAAAAATAAAATAAAAACATGGAGCGCTGGTCCAGCACACCAGAACACCATGAAATCTGCAGAGCCTCGCGCAGCCACGTTGAACCCGAGTTTAATTTGCTCGTGACAAATTCATTCATTTCCTCAATTCATTCATGGACTCAGCGGAGGAGGAAGCGATCACTTGACTTTTGGCAAAAAAACAAAAGAAGTCCAGATCAGGGATGAAGAAGGGGAATTTAATACATTTGTGTCACATACAAAACAGTTTTGCATCGCTTTGCAATACTTTGAACGAGAACCTGCGGGGGCTGGGACGGGGGGGCGTGGGTTAGGAGCGTGAGAAGTGAGAAGCTCTGTTTTTATTGGCTGGATAAAAACTGTTTTTATTGGCTGGTTAACGGCGGGTCACTGTGGGTTTTTAGAAATGCTTTTAGAGAAGCAAGGGGACTATAGTTTTTTTCAGAGATTACTTGTCTAACATCAGTCTGTCAGGAGATAGTGACAGAGTGAAGAAATATGTTAAAAATATATTGTTATAAAAGTTACATATATCAGCTTTAATGTGCTTGGACACAGAGCTCTGTGAACAGCCAGCCTCTTTAGCAATGACCTTTTGTGTCTTGTCCTTGTGTAAGGTGTCAGTGGTCGTCTTTTGGACAACTGTCAATTCAGCAGTCTTCCCCATGATTGAGTCGCCCACAGAACTAGACTGAGAGACAATTTAAAGGCATTTGCAAGTGTTTTCAGTTAATTAACTGATTACCGTAGACTGTGGCACCAGGTGTCTTCAATATTGAACCTTTTCACACTACAGCGTATTCTAATTTTCTGAAATATTGAATTTGGGATTTTTATTAGTTGTCGGTTATAATAATCAACATTAAAATAAAATAAACATACGAAATATATCAGTCTGTGTGTAATGAATGAATATATTAAACAAGTTTCACTTTTTGAATGGAATTACAGAAATGAATCAACTTTTTCATGATATTGTCATTTTATGACCAGCACCTGTATATTTTCGAAGATTTTCTACAGTGGTGGGACAAAAACGAATACAGCAAGTTTGCATAATGTTTGTCTTGACAGACCGCTGCAGTAACTGTCATTTTAAACACATTGAATTTAATAGCATCCGTGGAAAAACGATACAAATGCTGCAATTTTGTTGAACAATATAAACTTCTTTGCTCAAAAGGACCACGTTTCAGTTTTTTTTTTTTACATTCAGGGCTTTGTAAAGGTTTTGCTGAGCAGCGTTTCAGCTCGGCTGCTGTTCTCCCAGCAGGTGATGATTTCCTTCCAAACTTTAACTGGGAGTTTCCATTTGAAGTTTTTTTTTCTTTACAGCTGGGGGGTTCAGGGGCCTTTTTATTCCTAATTTGTGCCAAAGGCCCTACTTTAAACAATATTTAAAGAGAGGTGGAGACAAGGTTTTCATCTTGACGTTGATGGGATCCTATTGGACGGGAGGTTCTGTGACACAGTGACTGACGGGGGGATTTGTATTTAGCCCAGCTCAGCCCGGTTGGTCCGGTGAAGACAGCCTCCTGAGCCAGGTGAGTCAAACACGCTTGGACGGTTTCAGCACAAATCTGTTGTTTTTGGATAATTCTGTGACTTTCGCTCAACATGTTTTCCTTTCTGTACATGTTAACAGTAATACTGTCTTTTATCACATGTGTTCATCTTTCCTGAAATGTTTAAAATAATAATAATTCTGGATCGCAGGTTCAAGATGATTTCGTCATTATGCCTGCTGGGGCCACTTTGCTGCCTCGTGCTCCCAGGTCAGTTGATCTTCTTTACTTCATAAACTGGTGAAAAAAACGGCACTAAATTATTATTGTTTTATTCTTTAAGGCTTCCTGGATGCCAAATCCTTGCTGAATGTCATCCAGCAGGAAGGCAAGTTCAAGTCAACGTCCTTGTATCAACTGCAAACTTTTTCCTTAAACATAAAAAAAAAAAAAAACTGAGCTTCATGTCTTCTTCCAGCAGAGATGGTCCCTGTGAGCATCAACTCAGAGAACGCCAACAACTTCCTGTCTCACTCCAGACCGAAGCGCAACGCCGACCCCAGGTGGTATCGAGGAAACCCCGACTTCCAGGCGTACTACAGATACTACAGCAGCATCGGACACACCGAGGGGGTAAGAGACGCACGCATGCGTGAAAGACGGGACTTTTTGTCCATTTTTTATCACACCAAATTGTTTTTGGATCGGATGTTTATAAGTCACAGGGCATGTGAATTATGCAAAACACTGTGATTTATAGGCTGAAAAATACGATAATGAGATTGCTATGTTGTGTATTTTTTATGTGGACAAAAGCAAAGTCAACAACCTCTGGCTTGTCTGTATTTAATGGAAGGAAAGTATTAGTCTTTTTATATCTTAAGCATATGCGTGATTAGTTGATTGAACTAATCTAGCTTTGAAGTTAATTGTAGGTAAGCATCAGCATAGTAATGAAATGTATCCCAAGCTGTCTCACACACACATTGCTGAATACAAGCACAAATGATATAAGGAGTGTTGTTCCAAGCATTGACCCGTGCAGAACTCCATGACCAGTACTGTGTGAGGAAGGCTTAATATTTTCACATTTTCCCAACAAAGCACTTAACTGTCAAATGTATTGACCAGTAATTCTCACATTTTCAGCTGTAAAGGTAGATCAAATGCAGAGTTTTCAGTGATCGGGCTTTTGTTGAACCAGTTCTCACTGTAGATTCAGGAAATAACCTTTTGAAACTTAAACCTTTACTGAGGAGAATTAGACAGCAGTATTCTGTATTTTATCAAAATCTGTTTTGAATCAATGCTTTTATTTTTGGATGTTTTGAATGATTTGACGCGGAATGAAAAGCTCCAGAGAGGTTAATTGAACTATAATTACAAGCATCAAATTATTTTATTTTATATTCCACTTCAGTCAAATGTAATATTTTGCACAGCTATTTATCATTACTGCAAGTCATTCAAGCACAGGCAGTGAACTTATATAGACAAGTAAATACAGTAAAGTACTTACAATTGTTAATTAGCCACACAATTAATTTTCAAGCAACTGGTTGTAAAAGGAAAAGGCGATGCAAAATGTTTCATCCACTCATTTTAGTCGGTGAGTTGTCATTTTAGTGGAATCTGTTATACTTTAACACAAACACAGAATCAAAAAATGGAAAGGAAAAAAAAAAGGCTGATTTTTATATAGTTCTGAAAAAAATTTTTTTTGTTCAATCAGAAACAAAGATGAAACACCTGTGATTGTAACTATCACAATCCTCGAAGCTTTTTAACCATTTTTATTGATGACCTGATGAAACAGGTGGTGAATCAGAAACTGCTCAGACTGCAGTTGCAACAGCTACTCCTGCTGGTTTTTTAAATTGTTATCCAGCAGCACCTGTTTGATTTGCTTAAACACAATTGGTGGGTGTGCACCGCCGTTCTGCTGTTGATTAAGGTCTTAAGGTTATGAAAATGTTGTTTGCACCCCATAAAGCAGCATGTGGGGTTCTCTCACCAATTAAATATTGCTGTTCGTGACAATGACAAAATGTCTGCCAACCAGATTAATAAGTCCAAGCCAATTTTAAATATAAACATGCTCCTCCCCTCCACTAATAGAGAGAAAATTGGTCTCTGCCAGTGTGTTTCTTTTCTCTTTTTTTAACCCGTTGATTAAGGTTTTTGAGAAATTGTTTTATAAGACAGAATCGATACTTCTCTGGGGAAACCTTGTTTTTTTATAAGGCTTATGAGAGAAAGAGCTGCCCTCTTTTTGCGGGTGGGGTGGGGTGCTGCAGTGAAGAGTTTGAGCAAAGACACTGGAGTTAATATGACATCACCGAAAGTAAGTGCAGGTAATTCTCCACAAGGGGTGCCTGTCACCTCAGCTGTTGATTGATGTTTCTCATCATCTCCTTAGACACCATTAATTTTCTCTGGGAAATCGAAAGCACCTCTGCCATTGGGAACAGTGACACAGTCAGTGCACAAAGAAGCAGAGTAGCTGACTGGATATCAAACAGTGTGAAAAGAGATGTGAGAATAGAGAGAAATAATATACCTTTTTTGAATGCTTATGAGGAATGATAACGTACGTCTCCTATCTCCTGCCTATTTCTCCAATTTCCCTTGTCTGTCAATATTCATTTTACTGTCATGCATTATTTCTAGTTTTTCATATAAATGCAGGTATAAAAAAACACATGACATTTTAATTGCAAGATTTGAATGTACATTTTAAATTAATTTGACATTTTATTCTGCTTATTGCATTTGGCATCTTTTTTTCCACAGACCTTCTAGACTCAATTAACCCATCTTATAATATTACAACATGTCAGGTTGATTTATACCTGCTGACTGACATATGCACCTGACAAACTTCAAGTGCAAAAAGGAAGCAAATGAAGCTAAAATAATAGTCTGGATAACCAAAAATGCAAAGTCAAGATGAATCACAGTTATATATGCATAGCTTAGCTTTTACATTAAGCCAGGGAACAAAACAACAAACAAAAAAACAAAAAATGTGCAATGTTTTTTTTTCTTCCCTCAAAACAGTCAAAGTTGTCTCAAACTTGTATCAAACCTATATGATGTTTTTTTTCCCCAAACCAGTCACAAGACCACTAGAGGTGTATTTTGCCACCTGCAAGAGCATGTACAATAACTGCACAATCAATAATATTCATTGAAAAGCTAGTCACTTGTCTTAACTTAATTCTAAAAGTGTATTGTTGTATTAATTTACAAATGTGGGGGAGGCTGCCAAGGTATGTACAAAGTGAGTTGAGGTGAGTGTGATATGGGTGAAGGTGGGAATAAAAGGGCAATACTAGAACACAAAAGCCCTGCTTTTCCAAAAACCCGGTCAAGCAAAACAAGGCCCCATGGTCAAATAATGGAACTGTACTGAAAATGTGCTTATTTCCTCAAAGTTTTCTCTCAGTTTTCTGCTGCCAACTAGTCTCCAACAGTTGCATTCCAGTTAGATATTGCTTTTATGACTCACAACTGCAATGTTTTGTGGTAAGAATAATAAATAAATAAAATATATACCGGTAAATATAGTAAGTTTATGTCAGCTGCTCCCTTCTTCAGGTGTCAACACAGCAAGTAACCTTGCATGAAGGATTTGTCAATTTGTTTGTATGCCGAATGCCCGTCTGACTCATCAAATACAGTAAATACATACATACATGCATACAGGTGGTCAGTAACTGTGTGTACTGTCAAGTGAATAACATATGTTGTGTTGTTCTACCTAAAAGGGTAGTTTACTTTACACTGAACAAACAATCACACCTTGTGATTTATGTCCTTTTCAGTCCAAAGTTTTTCTTTGTAATTCATCTTCATGGTCTGTGCACACAGCCTCTCTTTAGACACTAAATCACCTTATTCACCTCTTGTACTGTACTAAATTCTAATGCTAGTCCAGGTGTAAGGACATTTCCAACCAGCCTTCAGCGTAACAGAACACCTCCCCATATATTCTGTCCCAGTCCCTTCCCTCCTGTCTTCCTGTGCTGTCAACAGTTGACCCCTTGCCACCACCCACTCCGCATATCTCTTTCTCATTGCCAGGGATCCTGAGGAAAGTAGATTTTTATTTTCTCCCAGGCACTCGTCTGTCCCTGAACCCCTTATTCTCCCTCCTGCTGGCGGCCTTGCTAACAGATTGCCAATAAGCTCTGTGGCAGGGCCCACCAACATGTCCCCCTCCATTCTCACTGTAATGGCCTCTCTCAAGGGAAAAAAAGCCCCTGTCTGTCACTGATCCAACTGCCCTTATAAACCTCTCCAGTCCTCTCTTGCCCTGCTCTTCCACCCCTCTTTGAGCTACACCACCCACTTACTGCATCCAGGTTGTTACAGGTGCCCCTCTCACCAGGATACATAAGCTTAGTCATGCATGCTTGACTGCTTATATGGATAGAAACACAATTGCATGCACAGAATAAAGAAGATGACAGAGTCTTTTTTCATCACTTGGACTCAAACTCACTAAAGTATTTATGCATCTTTTTTGTTTTCTCTTCAGTTTTTGTGTGCTTTCAGCTTTCAATTTCCTATTTGCACTTTGACTATTACTTTACAGAGATGCACTGATGTGGCAGGTTAGCACCATGGATGTAATATTGAAAACAATAGGAAGTGTTTACCCCAAATATCCGATACATATTAAAAACAAAATTTAAAATTATTTGTTAATAATTTAAACTAAATTTAAACTACATTGGCTGCAAAAATAAAAAAATGACTGAGTTTAACCAAACATCCATTGAGTTCTAATTACCATGCAGTGGATTTGCCTCAGTTAATGGCATCTTGATAGAAAATAGACGCATACATATTGATATTTTGGTAAAAGTGGAAACATGATCATGTGGTAATTTTCAACTCTACTTATATTCATTAACCTACTACATACTACTTATATCAGGGACCTCTAGGGTTCATTTATGGATTCCTTTTATGACAATTAATATAGCAAATAATGTAAATTGTATTTTTTTAAAATGTTTTTGCAGAGAAACTGTACTAAGAACATGATTTGTGTTATATTCTTCACTTCTTGCTTGGGATGCTGCAGTTGCAAAGGTTAGTGTTAAGTAAACTCTTCCATTTGGATGCCTCGTCAATGTTACCTTCTCCTCAGAGACCTGCTAAATGATGAAGAATGGCTGGTAGGAGATGGAGCCGAGGACCAGATGGGTGCAGGTTGGCTTACATGTTTGATGGTGTGTCGTTATCTTGGCCTAAACCAGCCTGCATTTGATGCTCATATACTTCCTAAAATAATAATAATTATTATTATTAACAATAACAATAACAACAATAACAACAAAACAATATAAATTAGTGCTATGTTTGTGTGTGAAAAAGAAAGCAAGATAGTCTAAATCGATTTTTTTTTTTCAGCTTGACAAACTCATGGTGCTGAGCTTCAAAGGTTGAAATGACATTTACGAAAAAAGTTCTATTTTCTTTACTGTTCCGTTTACAAGGGTTTCAATTAAGTGAATTGTGTTCCAAGAAGTGATGTCCTGTTCACTGAGGCTTAATGGAAAACAGTAACTGGTGGCAGCTGTGCACTGCACTGGCCCCATTCTGTGCTGAAACAGAAATAATAAAATCTTGGTCTAGTGGTGTCACAAACTCCACACCAAATAAACATCGTTCAACCTGGATTTCTCTTCATTGCATCAACCTTTCCTATTGGTTTCTGACAGCCACAGCTGTATCAAAGGGCAAGTGTTTATTTATGTTTCAATAGAAAAATCGTGATTTTTCTCTTTACATATGTTTGTGGATGAGCGTTTGCAGGTGCATGCATTTATTCATGGATCACAGTACATTTCTAAGCCAATCATGAGGACAGATGCACACCATGCTGTGGCCTACTTCTCAAGGAATGTGACTGAATCAGCGTTCATCCTGCCTTGGAGCAGGCAAAATTAACACAAAGGGAGTCACTTGTCACCGAGGAATAAAATGTAGATAAAAAAAAACATTCTCCCTGATAACCATTTTAACCCATAGATGTTTCTTTTAGTTTCTCAAACTAAAATTTGACATATAAATCTAGCTTTAGTCGTTTTATCCCACTTGTCTCAAACTCCCACTCTTGCCCTATTTTATCAGTTTATTTTTTTTTATAAACTACTCGGCTTGATTCATTCTTGTACTCTGCAGTGAACCCTTAGTATTTCAAGGAAGGCTGTTATTGACTGCAAATGTGAGGAACAAAATAAAATATTTGCACTGGATGTGTCATGTCCCCTTTCGTACCTGTGGTAGTTTAAAAATCATGCTTTTATGAGGATATATGTGTATTTTTTGTCTTTGTAAAGCTGAGTTTCTAAAGAAAAGACGCACATCTGTAGAAACACTGCCATTGTACTGCATGATCAAAGATTAACATCCCTAGATCAAAGACTCATCTGCAGTTGTCTAGATTGTCAGCTGTAGTGTGGCGCGGTGCAGTTTTTGTTGCAAAATTTAGCCGTCTAAATAATTAGCAACAAACAGGGCTTTCAAGAATATTTATGCAAAGTTACTTCTTTTCAGATCACATTCTATTTGACAACAGCTGATTATTTCTGGATAGTTCATCTCATGATGCAGGAAGAGGGCTGCCTGCATCATGAAGGACCCCACTCACCCAGCACACACACTTTTTGCCCTGCTCCCCGCAGGCAAGAGTTTGCAGAGGATTCATTCAACCTATATTTATACAGGTTAATCAAATTGAGCCTCTGGGACTCATTTACAAGAGAGACCTGAATTTTAACAAAGAGTTATGACAACAGTGGACAACAACAACGACAACAATAGACAATATGCTGGTGAAGATTCTCAGTCATCCAGGACATGATAAATCAAAAAGGCGTTCAATTCAGGATCAACTGGACTTTATTTGTAACAGAAAACATTTCGACTTCTGTCCAGAAGTCTTTTTCAATTCTGAATTGAAAAAGAAAAAAGAATTGAAAAAGACTTCTGGACAGAAGTCGAAACGTTTTCTGTTACAAATAAAGTCCAGTTGATCCTGAATTGAACGCCTTTTTGATTTAAACAATAGACAATCATAAAGGATGCATACATTTTTTAAACACATGAAAATAAAATGGTAATTAATAGGATAATTAAAAGAAAAAGTAGCAAACAAACTGTGTAGTAGCAAACAAAGGTGATGTAGAATACTAAAAACAGGAACATGTCTGCATTGTTTTTTGCCAAGAACTTAACATATGTTTAAAGCCACTTAGAGAGGTCAAGGTCAAGAGCTTCAGATCAAGGTCGAGAGCTTCACATCAACATTAAGTGTAGAACCAGTAAACTGAGGAACAACTTCTACCCTGAAGCTGTTAGACTCATAAATCCCTAATACCATACCATACCATTTTATTTTTAAAGCACTTAAAATACAACATAGTAGCCGACCGCAGTGCTGTACAAAAATAAAACCAAAAACAAACAGTAAAATCAATAAAACAACTACATGTATAAGAAAATAGAAATAAAAACATCACAAATAAAATAATACAACGTTAAGACATAGATGCTAGCTCACTCTAAGTTAAAAACCTAAGGGGAAAAAATTTGTTTTTAAACAAGTTTTTAAAAACAGAAAGTGGTGGCAGGGTCGCAAATGGCCACTATGCAGGTTATGCAAGGCACAGGGGCGCTGCACTAACCCTAGGATGCATGAACGACCAATACCTACATTCTTCCATGAGTGGGGTCAAAAATGACCCCAATTAGAATCAATGTGTTTTTGCAATGAATTTAAATGATGTCTTTAATTTTGGTTAAAGGTAGTTATATTTATTATATTTGGGTCAACAAAAGACTGATTTGACATTTAATATGGTTATTCATAACTTTTTATAACATTTTTTCACATGAAATAACATCAAAAATCTTCAAAAATTATTGCTAGAATGTCCATCTCTCTGAAGGACAAAAAAGAGAATCAACAAACGACCAGAACATTGTACACTCACATGTGCCCACTGCCCACACAAACATCTTTTTCTCTATTCACTGTGCGCAGTTGTCACAAAATTTTTGCTTTTTGCTGTGACCATTGCACACTGTAGTACTGCATTTCCTGCACCAATTGGTGGCTTTGCAGTCTGTTTCTTGGACACATCTGGCAACTCTTTCTCTTCTGTTGGCCCTCTGTGCCTCTCTCCTGTTACTTGTTTGCAACTTTTGTCACTCCACATCTTCCAGTTGCTTCAGTGATGTCAGTTGGTAGGTTCAGGGTACCTTGGGTTGTGTAGAAAACTTCCAAAGAGCACACACATTGATACATTCCAGTTCTTCTCACTTCGTGCAAGAATGGTCACTCCAATGAAGGCCATGAGCTCCTCTTTGCTTAGATTTTTCCACTCTTTTCCTCTGCTTATTGTGACTTTTCTTCCCTCCATGTTTGTTCATGTCAACATCTCTTCTAATATACTATCCATCCATCCATTATCTTTTACCCGCTTCTTTCATTTTTGGGTCACGGGGGTCGCCGGTGCCCATGTCCAGCAATCACTGTGCGAGGGGCAGTGTACACACTGGACGGGTTGCAAGTCTATCACAGGGCCACATAGAGACAAACAACCATTCACTCTCTCACTCACACTTAGGGTCAATTTAGAGTTACCAATCAGCCAAACATGCATGTTTTTAGTCTGTGGGAGGAAACCGGAGTACCCGGAGGGAACCCACGCATGCACGGAGAGAACATGCAAACTCCACCCAGAAAGGCACGCAGATTTGAACCAGGGACCTGCTTGCTGAGAGGCAGCAGCTCTACCAGTTGCACCACCGTGCTACTCTTCTAATATACTCTCAGTGATAAACTGCTTTCATGCATCTATTGGAGAGATGGTGCTAAACCCAGGTGCAGGCCCTGACCGACTTCTCAGTAAATTGTGGCTTGGTGTTAAAAGAGGCATACAGATTTTTAAAATAATTTATATCCACCTTATTCTTGGGGGTGTCACTGTAGAAGCGATAATGTGTCGTACTTCCGTTTGACCCCGGAAGTAGAATTTTTGCATTGGCTCCTCGTTGTTTGCTTGCTAATCTGCGCGCATCGTAGAAGTTCTGTTAAAGTTCTGTTTTCTGTTATTTTGAGCTAATATTGTCACGAAGATGTCTTGTGGAGCTCGGGTACCTGTTGCGCTGTTCGTGGCTGTACGAATAATCAGACGAAGCTGAATTTGTGGCTGCAACTAGTGTGTGTTGAACATGCTCCGATAAGAAAAACCCGCATCCTTCTTTGTGGCTGGGCTACGAGAAACCACCTGAAAAAAGTCACCGTATCCTCCAGAGGATCGAGAACACCAGGTATGATTTAAGAGACAGCTTTTAGTGTTATGATTTTATGTAGTCAGTGATTAAATGATACTAATATTTTCGTTCATAACTGGCAAATAAACACACGCACCTATATATGTATGCTGTGTGTGCGTTTATTTATACATATCTATCTATATATATATATATATATATATATATATATATATATAATATAGGTGTGTGTTTATATATATATATATATATATATATATATATAATATAGGTGTGTGTGTGTGTGTTCATAAATGAACCCTAATGTTTGTATAATGTACTTTTACTTTCAGATGGGCTTGACGAGAGTGTGGAGCTGTAAACACCACCAGTCACATGCAGCATGACTGTTGGAATGTGGATTGACATAATGTCAGAACAAACCAACGACCTTATTCTATGGTTGCCCCGTGAAACAATTAAAGCAACATGTTTTGCAGAAAGCTAAAAACTTGGACTCCAGAAGTGAATCATACATGCAAATAACACTGTGAAATATTTATTGGCTGTTTCTCCCTCTGGAATAATCATGTTTATTTCAGATGCTTATGGTGGTAAATGCAGTGACAGGTATATAACACAGAACTCTGGGTTTCTGGACTATCTGCGTGCTGGAGATCAGGTGATGGGTGATCGTGGTTTCACAGTGAAGGACCTGCTGGAAGAGCTATGGTGTCAATTTAATCATTCCAGCATTCACACGCAAAGGATGCCAGCTTATTTCAAGTGAGAAGTGAGAAGACATTAAATGTAAACATTTTTCTCAAACATGTACAGTACTGGTGTACTTACTGTAAACGTAACACAACTCTTAACATGTTTTTTTAAAGGATATGTTAACTATATTACATTAGAAAAGTATTTGCTAAAATGATTTGTTATGTACAATAGTTGACTGTTAACCTTCTTACAAGGTTTGTTTTTTGTGTGCACTATATCAGTTAATTTTGGATTAAACTACTGTTTCTATCTAAATGTCACTTTTGTCATTATCAAGTTTTTAAAGATCGTTTCCTGTCTATTTCATTATTTGTTTTCATTTACTGTATTTCATTAAAAGTTCTCAAGGTGCTTCATTTGTGAATCAGTAAAGTCTTTGTCAAAAGAAATGTCAAGCTCCAGGTGCTCAGTTGGTGTCCAGATAAACATCTTGCAGCTCAAAAGTCCAAAGCAACATCATTGTTAGCTGGACCTGGAGATGTGTAGTTTTAATGCTTAGACTGGGCTTTATGTTTGTTTAAATAAAGTGTCCCACCTCTCTTAACATAACAGGACCAACCTTGTTAATGTGAAGATACTAATAAGCTTCAGAGCTTTTCAGATTGCTCATCGCTTCGCCATCTGAAGCAACTGTCAAAGTAGCTAAGTATGCTAGTAGCTAAGTATGCTAGTAGCTAAACATACTAGTCTACGTTATTTTCGGCCACTTCTTCAAGTCGTCCTCCCACCCCTCAACAGCTGTAGGTAGCGGTAAAACAATATCTCTACATTTGAGTTGTGATAGTTTGTGTTCCCACATATTTTATGACCTAAAACCTCTGACGAAAACCGGTTAGCGCGTTGCTAGCGTGTAACAAAAGTGCCGGTTCTGACTTTCGGCGGAAGTCGTTCACATAATTCGCGCAAGGCATCATGGGGCGTAGGAATAAGGTGGATATAATAATATATAATAGGTTACCTAACGGGTTTGCATTTGTTACAAGGAATTATGAATACAATGAGTCTCTACACAACAAATGCAGTAATATCAGCTGGCTTACTAAACTAGTGTAATGTTAGCTAGCTTACGGTAAGTACTAACATTATGTTGTAGTTAGCCGAGTGTCTACTTTGTTGACCAACATGATATTCTATCACAGTAAAGTCATGGAGTTGGTAAATGCAGATAATACATGTACTTTGTATGCTGCTGTGTCAAACTGACCTCCTTGTGGTGAGACTGCAGGTATCAGATGTGTAAATGAGACAGAAAATGTATCTTGACAGTCACAGTTGGTAAGAATCAAAGGTTCCCAAAGAAAACCCTTGAGATTCTATAGGAAATGCTTGGGGTCATTTTTGACCCCACTCATGAAAAACTGGGGTAGTGACACAAAAACTGCAATTTCTGAAAATGTATAAAAACATTTTAAAAAATTCAAATGGCTTGAAGTCACAAACATGTTTTATGAGGAATACCTGGAATATGGAAGAGTAAAAACTTTTAGTTTCAGAGTTTTTGAAGAATAGCAACCCTCGGGGTCATTTTTGACCCCACTTATGCATCTAAGGGCTAAAGGGGGCGCGAAAACCGTCTCTAGAAAAAATGTTTTTCTAGCAGGCATTTTCTTTAACTGCATGAAATTATCAATAACAGGGGAACAGCACTGATTAGGTGCCCCCCCCTGCTCCCTCACCTCCCTCCTCCTATCGCTCTGCTCTCCCTTCACACACAGGTGCTATGAACACGCACCCCTAAGAGAACGTACACAGGCGCGTTATTTTTTATTTTTTATTTTTTTTCACTCGTGCACTTGACTTTGGAGCGGCAGAAAGAAAAACTATCCAGGGCGCAACACAGAAAAAGGGAGAAGGAAGTTGTTGGCAGGATGGAAAAAAAGCCTTTCAATGTGGTTAAAAGATAGTATGTATAACAGACGCTGCTATGAATCCTGAACCGAGTCTCTGGGAGAAGCTGAGATGCATGGACTTCTCTCTCCAAGTTGTTGGACGGTGAGTCATGAGTCAAAGACCCCGTCCGGTCAGCAAAGTGTTACAGCAAGCTGCTGTGAATCCTGAACCGAGTGTCACGGCTCCATCTTGAGTGAGAATTCCTCCTGAGGAATGTTTAGTCTGAAAAGCTGAACCAGAACCCATCATCATCACTCTGACTGGTTTGATGCCGACGCTGGTACACAGAAAGTGCAAACACCGTGACCTGGTGTTGGATAGAGTTGGACGAACGAACCATCTCTGTCCATCGTCTGGAAACCCTCTCTTACCAGAAGAAGACTTCAAAGGTAATGAGTTCTGTTTGTTTACAAACGTGGATGGACCGGGTTGAGCTGATGCCAGCAGAGGATGTGCCATTTCTGGTCCATACATTCCTCAGATAACTCTTACTCCATTCATCCTTAAACTTCCCTTTCCTTCATTCTCAACTTTATTTCTAAAAGTTAACTAAACTTTAAGTTTGTGCCTGCAGTATAAGTAAATATGCCAACCTTTACTTGTCTGTTGAACTATGTTTTAATCTGTGAAAGTTAGTTATAGGAAACTGATCGATCAATCTATGTAAATATGTTTTGATTGTAATTTAATGATTTGTTATTAAATGATTCTACCTTTGGTAGGTCAAACATAATAACGTTTCCTGTCAAGTTACATCTATTGAGTCACAGATTTATTGAATATTAATCTGAAAAAGATGAGAACCCGTTTAATTGATGGTAAGTTTGCGTCAGATAAAATCTACTCAAATTTACATCTAAATTATAGAGAAGTCAGCAAACTGATCTTATATCTATATTATCACAATTATGGCAGCTTCCTTTCATTTTCTTTGTAAATCATATTTTTTGTTTTGTTTTAATATTTACTCAATTTTAACTGAAAATTAATAAAGTTTTTTCTTTTTTTTTAAGTAAGTACCGTCAGTGTATTAGCAGGACAGGAGGCGTGTAAATATTCAGGTTAGCTAAAGCTAGCCTAATAGGAATCATCCCATATTTGGCTGTTAAATAAATGTTGCCTCCCCTATAGACGTGATTTGTTTAATATTTTTATGAATATTTGATACATGTCACACACACATCCACACACTAAGAGTAAGAATTACCTAAATAAAACTCTGGAAATATTAACACAGGAAAGCTAAACTGTTGTGGCGGCAGTTCCCAGCTATGTTCCAACGCTCCAGTGCTGCAATTTATTCACTCATATGTACATTAATTATTATTGATTCTTTAATTAAAGATGAGTTGTACAAGTTTATGTGTGTATCAGACAAATTAGTCCTCAGTGTCACTATAGCCCTGAGACTCAAAAAGGTTGGTGACCCAACCTTTTTGGCAGAGGGACACTTGAGTTTAAATGTCTTATTTAATATCACTACAGTGGTGTGTGTTGTGATGTATCTGGTAAGTCAGATCAGATGAAATGTCCAGTCAGTAACTGTTATCCAACAAGGAGATCATTTAAATTAAAGTTTCATTTCTATTGTGGTTTGACTGCTGTATTTTTAAACCTACTTAACACAAAATTAATGTCATTCAGCTGTGAGGATGGAGAGAAGGAAGAGAAGATGACAGAGGAATCAGGACAGACTGGGGAAGGCAACAGGTTGGTCTAATGCAGGTGGAAGTGAGGGAACAGCTACTTAATCCCAAGCAATAACATGTAAACATTATTTTTTTAAACTGTATTAAGATCTGTAATTTTTACAACTAATATATAATGCTTTTTTGACCATATGACAGTGCAGAATGCCACAGACAAAGGGTGAAGGAGACAGACACGAGGTCAGTGATAGAGGAGACAAGTGATGACATCAGGTAGGAATAATTACATTAGGGAGGCATCTGATTCGGGGAATTGTTGGAGACAATGTAACAATGTAATGGCTGACCACTTTCATATTTTCTGGGACTGCCCTTTGATTTATACCTTTTGGTTCGAAGTAACCAAAGAAATAAGACTAATAATTGATTTTGAAATTGAACTCAATTTTCAAACGATATATCTGAGTAATTTACCGACTGATCTTAACCCATTTGGCCCCACTGGCAACAATTGTTGCCAACGTGTATCACTGTCATTTTCCACTCAGTGAAAAAATCTCAAATGTATTAATGCAACATTTGCCACCTATAAACTAGTAGACAAGTTAAACAAAGGTTTTGATTTAAAAAAATGTTTCCAAGTGCTTCCTGTTGCATGATATCACATGTTTCCTGGGCCATCCGGCTGAAGACATGGAATATGCAAATCGTCCTGGAAAAAGGTAATTTTCATAACATTTCTTATGGTTTTCCCCCATACATTTTTATAATTATTTAATCTTTCAAGTCTCTACAGTAACACTCTCCACAAAAATTGTACCTAGGATAAATATTTTTTTGTTCATGGGCATCTTTTTGTAAGTGGCAACAAAAGTTGCCAATGGGCACATAGCTTGTCGCTAACTACAGGAAAACACTGTCTGCAGGATTGCACCTAATTTTCTTATTTCAAATTGTAAAATGATGTGCAATGTCTTATTTTAGTCTTCTAAGGATACTCTTCCTAGCAAAATAAATTATGTAGTCAAGGCCTGTATGTCAAAGATTTTTATTCACTTCCATACATCATTCTCTTGCTAGCTAAGATCATTTTTTTGCTAGACTAACATTAGCATGTGTTTCGCTGAGGTAAAAGATGTTGATGATCTAGCCATATGTAGGAAGCCACAGATCTGGTGGAAACATGGACTTGGTCAGGGACCAAGTGTGGTTCTTGGCCTGGCAGAGTAAGCTGAAGTTCCACCTGGAGACAAGTTTTACCATGACAACCTCTTCACAACCCCGTCCCTGGTGAATGAGATGACCCTGAGAGGCTATGGCAGCTGTGGCACGATGCGACAAGCTCAGCTCCACAAGGTTCCTTTCACAGAACCCCAGACCTTCAAGAAGACACCCAGAGGAAATGCTGAATGTCTGGTTGAGGCAGAGAAGCTGATTGTAAGGTGGAATGACAACAGCATGGTCACTGTGGTGTCAAACATGGAAAGGGAGTTCATCGAAACTGAGGCAAAGAGATGGAACAAACAAAAACGGACCATGGACAAGGTCAGACAGCCCAAGTGTATCCAGGATTACAACACACACATGGGGGGAGTGGACCTGCATGACCAGTTTGTCAGCCGCTACAGAGTCAACATACGGTCCAAGAAGTGGTGATGGCCATGCTTCAGCTGGGCCCTGAACAGTGCCATGGTGAACAGCTGGTGCTATTACACAAGGCTGCATGTTATTTAGCAATATCACAATCGTGCATGATATTGCTTTTACAGAACATTCTACATATGGGGCATGACACTGTAGAAAGGAGGATATTGATAATTCATCAATAGCATCATAAATGAACAAAAACATGGCATATTCATTCATCTATCATGCTTGTTTTTTCATTCATTTAGAACCTGGAAAAGTGGGCAGAAAGATCTCCTCTCCTTCCAGAGGCTGGTAGCCCAGACCCTCCTCATGCGCCATGGAACAAAGCCAAGTAGGCAGGGCAGAAGATCTTTAATGGCTGTGGTGATAACTGATGCCACCAGGTTTGATCATTTCAACCACTGGCCCTGCAACACTGGTAGCAGGTACAAGCGATGCAAAAACTGTGGCGGACGCACATCGTTTGCATGTGAAAAGTGTGATGTGCCACTACATTTGGAATGCTTCAAGAAGTACCACACTGAGTAGAACATCCATAAAAGATGATGGAATGTATGGGATGAAATATATACATATATGTGTGTTATTAGAGGTTATAAGAAAAAACACTGTTCGTTGAAGTTTTGATTAACTGTAACTGGCTGCTAGACTTTTTTTTTTCATTCAACCTTTATTTAGTCAGGTAAATCTTTTGAACCTCAAGGGCTCATTTACGAAAGCGACCTGCTAAAACTAAAGAACAATGAACAGCAGTGGTAGAATTTCCTTAAACAATAAACAATAAACAAACAAACAATAGAAAAACAATAGAGAAAAAAAAAGAGAGAAAAAAAAAAAAAAAGTTTTTTTTTTTTTTAACAAAGTATCAAAAAACTAGCAAAACATTATAAGGTAGACGTATAAAATCAAAGACAGGAACAAATCTGCATTGGTTTTTGCCAGGATTCCAACAGATTCTGAAAACCATTTAGAGAAGTCAAGGTCGAGAGCTTCAGATCTTTTTGTAAGATATTCCATGAAGCAGGAGCGGAGTAGGAGAAGGCCCTTTTTCCAAGTTCAGTCCTCACTGACGGAACACTGCAGGTAATCATGTCCTGAGAGCGCACACTGTAGCTGCACTCACGCAAAGACATGTAGGAGGAGATGTATGAGGGCAGCAGACCAAGAAGTGATTTAAAGATGAAAATGTACCAGTGGAAGAGTCTGCGTGAGGTTAATGATGTCCAGTTAACCAGTGAATACAGGGTGCAGTGGTGGGTACGATAATCACAACCAGTTATGAATCTTAGTGCACCATGATAGACAACATCCAACATCCGCAGGGTGCTTGTAGGAGCATTCATGTAGAGAATGTCACCGTAATCAATGGAGGGAAGGAAAGTCACAGACACAAGGCGTTTCCTGACATTCAGTGATAGACATGATCTGTTTCTGAAAAAGAAACCCAGTTTAACTTTCCTGACCGGGAGACCACAGACAGTACGGATCGGGAGTAACACATCTAGCACCATCACATTGAACACAGGGGCCCCACAAGGATGTGTGCTGAGCCCCCTTCTATTCACCCTGCTAACACACGACTGCACACCATCGTACAGCTCCAACCACTTCATCAAGTTTGCGGACGACACAACAGTGGTAGGTCTCATCAG